>OZ037936.1:26053756-26362412 GCA_964035585.1 Polytrichum formosum
AATCTATGGTCACTAGTGTTAATCTAGACGTCCTTGGCAAGTGAGAGTCAACGATAGCCGCAATATTGTTGAACAACAACAACAACAACAACAACAATATTGGGCGGCATGTGGTGGTTATGCGCCCGAGGGTGGACTCTTCATTGGAAACCTAAATGACGTGCATAGGTGATTGTGAAATAAAACCCCATGTATACGAGACATTTATAAAAAAAACAAAATATATACATACCAACATTAGGCCAGAAAATGAACTCATTTATTTATACTAAGCTTTTCATTAATGCAATAAACGCCTACACTAGTGCATACACAAAATATACATCATGGAAGAAATGGGCCTTTATTACATATATAATCCACTTTCACTTTCCAACGGAAGAGCCATTGAACAATTTTCATCCATAGGATATAACTCATAATAATATGACCCTTAAACACACGTCATTTGGATGAAATAAGGTAAACCAGATGAAACTAGCACATCTATTGTGGATTTTCCTCTAAATCTTATGGGGCCTTTTTGTACATCTACCTTTAGTTCTAAATTCTTAATAACCTTTTTAAATGTACACACTAGAGAAAAACAATACCTCCCCCTTATATATACTATGTACAATAACTCCTCAACTTATTATACCCCTTTCTACACTCACGTTAATTCATACGTGGTATGAAGAGTCCACTCCCCACCGAAAAATCAAAATAAAACATATCACAACAACACAAAGTTGGCGTCAAAATCGAGATAGTAGTGGGTAGGACTTAAGTGAAGTTTGTATGGAAAAAGTCATCATTGAGTGGTTTCATGTACAACTCAATCCTAAGCATTCAAAATGGATACAACACACACCGACATGCCATGATCACGCAGTCACCTTGGCATATGTGTTGGTTGTGGGCATGCAAGAAATGATGGTGTTGACCAATGTTTTGAAGTTTTGTGGGTTTGGCAAAGGCTAAAATTAGAGCAAGAAGTGTGATGTGGATTATGTGGGTCTTGAACTGGAAATTAGGAGGCATTTAGAGCATGCATGCCAATGGCCCAATTTATGGTTTGAGTTTGGGCAGGTTAAATTTTTCGGGGGATTTGAGTGAGGTTCAAATTAGAGAGCACATGGCAACAATTTGAGAGGATTTGTGATGTGGGTTTTGTGGGCCTTGATGGGGGAAATTGACAAGACTTGAAAGCATTCATGAGGCCACAACTTGTGTTTTGGGCTTTGGCAAGTTGAAATTTATTGATTTGAGTGAGGCTAAAGTTAGAGAGCACGTGGTGACAATCTAGGACGCATTGTGATGTGCATTTTGTGGTGCCTTGATGTGAAAATTGAGAAGAATTTGGCACCAACTCATGTTTTGGGTATTGAATGATTTAACCAAGGCTAAAATTAGAGAGCCCACGACAACAATTTAGGAAGCAAAGTGATATGTATTTTGTGGGATCTTGATGTGAAAAGAGAGAAGAATATGGCACCAATGTATGTTTTGTATTTTGGTGGTTTGAAGTAGATTTGAGCGAGAATAAAGCTAGAGAGCACATGACAACAATTTGAATAACATTCTCATGTGCACTTTGTGGGTCTTGATGTGAAAATGAGAAAAAATTGACACCAATGTATGTTTTTGGGTTTTGGTGGGTTATTGATTTAAAGGGCTAAAGTTAGAGAGTGCATAACAACAATTCAAAAGGCATTGTGATGCAGATCTTGTGGGTTTTCATGTGTAAAATACTAAGAATTTTGGGTTTTGGTGAGTTGAATGAGTAGTGGATTTTTGTGAGGCTAAAATTAGAGAGCCGATGACAACTAAATTGGGAAACCTTGCAACATCCATGTTTTGGGTCTTGATGTTGAAAATGAGAAGAATTTGACACCCCTTTATATTTTGAAATTTTGGTGGGTTTTTGATGATGATACCTGAATTTTGACGAGGCTATAATTAGAGAGTGCATGACAACAATTTTAAAAGCATTGTGATGTGAACTTTGTGGACTATCTTGATGTGAAAAATGAGAATGTTTTGGACCAATGTATTGTTGTGGGTTTTGGCGGGTTGAAGTGGATTTTTGTGAGGCTAAAGTTAGTTAGTTAGCTTTTTTTTTTTTTTTTTTTTTTTTTGGCACAAATTGAAAATCCAATTGCAAAAGAACCCAAAATACTTTCAGGCTAAAGTTAGAGAGGAACGCAAGACAACAATTTGGGAAGCGTTAGGATGTGGAAATTGGGAAGACTCACTTGGAAAAATTTGAGAGGAAGAACTACCAAGTAAAATTAGGAGGGAGTTGAGCTTCGAATCGGGTCGCGTTCGAGTCGGGTCACGGAGGAGCGGGGGGCGGCCGCATCGCATCGCATTGGGAGAGTAGGTGGTCGGTTTGGTTGATTGTTGTTGCTGCGATGCGCAGATGGGGGAGGGAGGAGGCGCGCGCGCGAGAGCATCCGAAGCAGAAGCGGAAACAAGACAAGAAACAGAAAGAGAAAGCAACGGAAGAGGCAATGGCGATGACATTCGGCAATGGAGGTAGAGGTAGCACCCTCGTGTTTGGATTCTCCGTCTTCGTCTTCGTTTTGTGTGCTTCGAGGAGGTGGGAGATTGCGATGGCGATGCGTCTTCTGGCGACCAGCGTCGTCAGCGTCGTTTGAGGAATTTGGTGAGAGGAAAGAGATTGCCGCGTCGATTGATGCTCCAGGTATCATTTATCATCGCCCTTTTCTTAGTTTCTCTTTTTTCCTCTCCTCGCTTTGAAATTTTAAAGGAATTGGTGATGAAATTTCAATGTACAGGGAGACTTTACGAGGCACAAATCGGAGGCGGAAAATCCAATGAATCCCACCCTGGAGAAGCCGACCTAAGCAAATAGTGTTTTTGGAAATACATCCCCGGTTGCGTTGCGTTCTTGCGCCGCCGGGACATTGTGGAGAGAGAGGGAGAGAGAGGGAGAGAGAGAGCTGGATTCAGTTGAGGAATTTCTTCGTCAGATTTGATCTGCAAAACGTAAGTAGGAATTTTAATTTCGGAATTTAAATTTAGGTTTAGGATGTGGCCATAAACCCTTGTCCCCGCGTCAGCCCCTCCATCGCTCGGTTTTGAATTCTCGAAGAAAGGAATTGGTGAAGTTGGGTGTAGTACAGGGTGCACGCACATTGCTTTCTACGAGGTGAGTTCAAGCGCAATTTGGAGAATTTTTTGAAAACTCACCTCGTGGTTTGTGGGAAGTTTTGGGTTTGCATTGGATTCTTGCGCCGGGATAATCTCGAGGGCAGAGAGTGAGAGAGAGTTGAGAGTTTAGAGTTGAGGGAATTCCTCGTCAGATTTGCATGCGTTACGTAGGATATTGGGTTCTGGATTTAGGTTTAGGGCGTGGCCGTATAAACCCTTGGTCTTAAACCTCTCTCGGTTTTCGCCACAAGTCTTGTTCAAAGGAAACCTCATTGTTGTGTGTTACAATGGCGCTTTCGATGTTTCGATGGAGGTACATTCTTATCCCAGGCCGATCCATTTGTTCGAAACCTATTGAAAATTATAGATGGAGGGAATTCTGGATTCTTGCGCCACGTTCGAGAATTCAGGAAAAGGGTTGGGATGATGCCGATGGACCAAAATGTGTATTCTTTATTATGCTTAAAGCTGTCAGTAGGTTTTGTTCTAAAGGAATTTTTGTTGGTCGATTGTTTCTCCTGGTTTCATTGTGTCGAATTTGAGGTCTTTAGTACACATGGTAGACAACAATCTGCTTGTATCGAATTCGAGGTCTTCTTAGTAACCATGCAATGCAACAATTTGCTGGAGTTTGCCTTTCGTGCAGATTGTTGCGGATGGTAGGGCCCTGGTCAAACGGCTATTGCCACGACATGTGTGATTTATTTTCTATTTCATTCTAGTTTTTGTTTGCTTGGTTATGAGTATGTAACTCTAAAACCGTTGGATAATTTATCTCCCTTGATTCTTATTTTGATTGCTTTGTATCTAGTATGTAACTCTAAAATCTTTGGTTTAATTCCCTCTCTTGATCCCTAGGTTTTCGTTTACTGGTAACTTTTATCTGTACCTGTCGTTTGAACATTGATAACCAACAAGTATATTCGTCTTAAAGAAATTATCTCACTTTCTGCTCTCTATTGTAAAGAGGTGGCATTGTGGAAGCATCGGAGGGCTTTGTAGGTGTACATATCTCTAATTATATTGTGATGACACTGTTGCATTCAGTCTCTTTTTGGTTGGAGGAGTTGTAGCTGACTCCTCATGCCTTTCGCCACCACATGTGTGATTGGGTTACTATTTCATCCTGGTTTTCATTACTTCCTTTTGATTGCTTTGTATCAAGCATGTAACTCTAAAAACCTTACTTTCACTTTCTGTTTTGATTCCTATTTTCTGGTTTACTGGTTACTTCGATCTTCACATGTTGTTGGAACATCTGTAAGTTACAAGGAAATATTCCCACTTTCTGGTCTCTATTGTAAAGAAGTGGCATTGTGGAAGCATTGGAGGGTTTTATAGGTATTTGAGGGTTATCGTGAGCCTCTTTCTGTTGAAGTTGATGCTGACTCCTTTCATACCTTTTCGCACAGGCTTGTGATTCTTGTATTCAAAGGCGGCTTCTCATGGCCCGAACAGGTCACCTGGTAATGCATGGGGATCGAGATGGAGAGTATGACATGTTTATCGACCTCGCAGGCATCGATTTTCCACCTCATAAACTTCGTAAATACGGCTATTTTGCCCAGTCAGCTATTTTAGCGGGACGTTCAGCTGCCTCTGATGCTCACCCCACATCAGGGGTACTACCTGTGGAAGTTGAGGGGAATGCTTTACCTGGCAATACCCACATTGAAACTTCGCCTGTCCTTGAGTCACAAAGCTCAACGGCGTCGCTGAAGGAAGTTGGAGACGAAGAAATTGGGTCCCAACAAGCGCCTGAGGAAGAAACAAGGGAGTTTCAGCATCCAGACACCCAGGTAACAACAATGGATGGCTCCGAGGATGATGCCCCAGGAATGTCACCACCGTCACAACAGGATCCGGATACCCAGGCAACAATGGATGGATTCAAGGATGATGTCCCTGGGACGGCACGACAGGATCCAGACACCCAGGCAACAATGGATGGCTCCAAGGATGATGTCCCTGGGAAGTCACGACAAGATTTAGACACCCAGGCAACGATGGATGGCTCCAAGGATGATGTCCCTGGGAAGTCACGACAGGATCCAGACACCCAGCCAAAAATGGATGGCTTCGAGGACAATGTCCCTGGGACGTCACGACAGGATCCGGACCCCCAGGCAACACTGGATGATGTCCCTGGGACGTCGTCATTACCATTACGAGGGATGCACAAGCAGAAGAAACCTGTGAGGGTGGTTGGCCGAGTGCCCCGAGGTCTCGCCCGAGATGATTTTAGTGAAGAAGAAGATGAGGACCCAATTTCGGAGGTTGATGAGTACGACATTTTAGATGAGGAGAATGAGCTGGTGTCGCTTTTTGAGCTGCCTCTGCATCATCACGAGAATAATAACATTGTGAATGTTGGGTGCTCGACACGAGAGAGGCTCCATGTTCGAGGCAAGCATGGCGGATTCGAATACATGCGTCAAATTACAGCATGGAAGTTGGTGTCCATCCCAGATCACCCAATCCACTTGCAAGTGAAAATTGATGAGTTCCATTGGTGAGCAAGGAGCCACATCTGTCTTCCCTTGCATACGTATTGTTCTTCCCTTCTTTTTGGTTTATCCCACAATGAAGTCCTTGCACCCTCATCTAAGTGCAGTGTGAAAAATGGCAATATATTGGTGTTATTTGGTTTATATTGGTGGAGGCCGTAGAATTTATGTATAGCTTATTATTCAATGTAAGTAAAACCTTTTCTTGTTAGATTGCTGTATTCTTAAGTTTTGCCACACGACTCCAACTATTTTATCCAGGGTAAAACTGAGGAAGCCTGCTGCTAGTTACAAGAGAATATCGGAGAGTGTATACTTTGTTGTCAAATTTCTTGATATTGTGAAGAAGGATCCTACTGCAACTGCAAAGGCAGTGTGGAAGCTTCTGCTGGAAAGGTACGATTTCTGTTGCATTTTATTCCATGCATGTCCCTGTTTGTTAAAAGTCCAGCTCAACTGCTTCAATTCTGCCCCACCTTGCCTTTCAAGTTTATTTCTTCAAAGGCTTTCACTTACATTGAAGCTGTGGATGTTTTGCAGAGATATTGATGAAGAGACTGTTCTTGAGTACCTCAAAAACCAATCGCAATTGATAGAGCAGTACATTGCTTTGGACCCCATTTTGACATCAGCCAATGTGAGTCCCATGCTGAATTATGCTGTTGCAAATTTATCTGAGATTATGATGAGTCCTATTAGAAGTCTTATTTTTAGAAGGATAACTCTAATAGGACTCATCATGATTATCTGAGATCACAATGAGTCCTATTATTCTAAAACTTCAAAATACCCACTTTTGACAATATATAATGTTTAAGGAGCATTCAAGTGGTGCAGACCTTTGACAACTAACCAACTAATTCAACTATTAGTTAACTAGTTGCCTTTCATAACTATAGTTGTTTGTGATTTGAACTGCCAAAAAATGTAGTTAACTATAGTTGTTTTAATTTCGGTCTGCCAAAAAATCTAGTTAACTATAGTTATATCTAGTTAACTAAAGTTGAGCGCAACATGTAGTGTAGTATCAGGACAGTTCAGAGCATCTATTACTTTTCCTTTCCTTTTATTCAAAATTTAAAATTTGGGACTTGATTCCATTTGTGACTCGGACTCAATCAACACCCAATGAGCACGACCTCATTATCTATAAGTAACTTAGAGTATAATGGGTTCAACTGTTGCAAGGAATAGTGGGTTCTATTCCTTCTTGGGATGGGCCAGCATGGGTGACAAGCGTTGATTCTTACATAAGGTCTCTTAAAGAAGTTATTGTAATATATTTCATTTCATTTTTTGAGATAAATGAAAGAACTTGCTGGTTGGCTCCTTATAGATTTTGGGACTCTCAAGTTATAGTTGTCTAAATTTTTTCTAGTTAACTGTAGTTGTTTTGAATTTGGTCTTAAATTTTTTTTAGTTAACTATAGTTGTTTTTCAAATTGGTTTGAAATTTTTCTAGTTAACTATAGTTGTTCCCTAAAATGTATTGAAAAAAATATAGTTAACTATAGTTATTTTGGCATTTGTCCAAGCTTTGAAGTGGTGTTGGAACCCCCAATTTTGGTGAATTGAAGCAGAGGTGTTTGACTTTGGCCAAGAGATGGTTATGTAAAAATGGATTCCTTGTCACACTTTCAAGAGCACCGTTTTTACATAACCATCTTTTGGCCGAAGTCAAACACCTCTGTTTCAATTCACCAAAATTGGGGGTTCCGACACCACTTGAACACTCAAACATTATAATTTGTCAAAAGTGGGGTGAAATTCCCTACCAAAACATGAGTTTTTGAGAGACTTAAAGATAGCTCTATTGTGGTATTTACTTAAATTATAGATGGTTTGGAGGTGCCTTCCCTTTCAGCTGCTGTTGAGTGATCAATTAACTTACGGCACTTCTCCAGGTTTTGGAGACATACCAAGCACTGTTGTCAAGGAAAGCCGTGAATTCTCAGAAGCGCACAAGATCAGATGAGGAAGAAGACAATGATGTGTTTGATGAATGGCGTGCTAAAAAAAAAAAAGCAAGGATTACAACAAGTAATGGAAAAAGCAGCAAAGCGAAGGAAACTTTAGGGATGGAGGAAACCAGATTTCAGCATGCAGAAGATGATGTCTGCATGAGTGAAACTGAAGAGGAGGTGGAAGAAGAAGAGATAGACCAGGATGATGAAGAACTGGGTGATCCTTTGTGTACAATTTGTGATGATGGTGGAGACTTATTGTGGTGAGCCTATATCTCTATTGTTGCATTATAGATGCATATAGGTTGTTTGGTGAGGCTCTTTGTGTTAGCAACCATATTTTAGAAGGGATGTGAGAGTTGTGCAGCCACTTATTCTTACATAGGTAAGATGTTGCTAATTCACCTAAGGAAAGTGGGCCTAAAACGGACACTTATAGCTCTGCACCCACTGCTCCTAGGATGATAAACATGCGATTAGTACAAGATGATTGGCAGATCCAATATGATGTGCATAATTTTTGGAGCTCGTATGAGTATCTTATTTGACTATCAAAGTGAAGATTCTCTTTCTTCTTAAATGATCATATCTTAAATGATCCCAATTATGTTGATTATTGGATCTAGAACAGTTAACAAATTTTGGGCACATAGTCCAATCTCTTTCAAGCACTTGATGTTGTTTTGGTGTCTGTTCTTAGATCCACATCTTACCACACAATACTCAAATATATGTGTCTGATTGAGCTAAGTAACCTGAATCTGGCCCAATTACCTTATGTTCCTGTATGTTTTTAAGGATGTCCTTGCTAAAGATATTTTGATGATTAGGGATACTAAGAGAGTTTGTTACTGACAGGCATATGTCAATAATGTTCTACTAAGACAGTGATTGTTCCCATATAAGTGTTTAACAATATTATTCTGGGTTTTACCAGTTGTGAAGGTCCATGCATGCGTTCATTTCATGCTCATTCTGAAGCTGGTATAGATTCAAAATGTAAATCACTAGGCTTTACGAAAGCGGAGCTTGAGGTGAGTTCTAAGCCATCTCTTGTTGACACTCTATTGCTCTTGTCATTCTGAACTCATGGCCAATGAGGATCTTTTATTCTTTTTCTAAATTCTAAGGTATGCAATTTAAATATTTGTTGATGTTCTTGTTTGTTTGGTGACTGCTGTTTGTCTGCTTGTTATTCTTTATTAGGTGCATTTCTTTCCCCTCTTGCTACTGCCTGAAACGCTTTGTTTATCAGTTAGCTTGCTGCATGCACTTGTGGCATTTTCTCGTCTTTTCTTTCATGCTTTCAGTGGTGCTTGTCTTCTTTTAAGGAAAGTGATTATTTGGAGTTGCAGAAAATGGAAAAGTATTTATGCAAGAATTGCAAGTACAAAAAGCACCAATGCTATGTCTGTGGCAAACTTGGTACTTCTGATGAGACTCTTGGAGCGGAAAGAGAGGTAAGCTTGTACTTTCACTTATTTTTTGACTGTAGGGTAGAACAAAACTGCCCTTATTTGTGAAGTGTTACTTTGATTGATCGGCTGTTTACTCTGCATTGGTTGTTATTCTGCAGGTTTTTGTATGTGAAGTTGCTCTGTGTGGAAAATTTTATCATCCCCACTGTATTGCAAAAGAGATAGCTCCTTCTCAAGGTGATGAAAGATCACTGGCAAGGAGAATTAAGAGTGGGGAGGAAACCTTCACATGTCCAATGCATACATGTAAAAAGTGTGGAAAATGTGAAGACAAAGAAGATGAGACTGAGGAGCTCCGTCTTGCCAAATGCAGGCGATGCCCTGCAACTTGGCATGTGAAATGCTTGCCAGAGTATGTTCAAACTTTCTTTGACGATGCCCTTTCACAATGTTCCATTATGCAACATTTACAAATTATCAGTGAGAGGTGGAAGTTCTTGAGAGTATTGAAAATTTACCTGTTAAAAAGTCCAGAAAAGATTTGCTAGATTTTTGGCTATGCTATTGCCTGTAAGAGCATTGTTGTAATGCTTTCTATTTCTTATTGCTTCATGTTTGAGATGTTTTCTTTTCATTCTGGTTTTCAATTGCTTGTTTTACCTTGCTTTGAATTGAGTTATGTAACTTTAAAATCTTTAATAGAGTTATCCTTAAAGTCTCTCAAAATCACATGTTTTGGTAGGGAGCTTCACCCCACTTTTGACAATTCATAATGTTTAGGAGTGTTCAAATGGTGTTGGAACCCTCAATTTTTGGTGAATTGAAGTGGAGGTGTTTGACTTTGGCCAAGAGATGGTAATGTAATAGTGAACTCCTTGTCAAACTTTTGAGAGCATCATTTTAGTTACTTTATTTAAATGTGTTTCTCCAGGAGTATAGCATTTGATGACAAATGTAAGCCTCAACGAGCTTGGAGGGTTGGAAAACGGCCGCGATTTATCATCTACTGCATGTAATGTGTCTCTCAATTCCCTTTTTATAGTGTTTTCATTTTTGTTATTTTAAGGCATATTGATTCGATTTGGGCTGCACCTGAATGGACATCACTAACTTCCGAAGGTGGTGTGTAATAAAACTATTTTATATTTAATCTAACAATTTTCTTTGTAAATAGTACAGAGTGGCTCTCAATAAAACAGAGTAGCCAAGTAATGCAAAGATTACAACATTAATTGAATTTTATGTATTATTTTCTACATCATAATCTTGCCTCTGGAAGGTTGTGATGGATGTGATAATTTATCATCTGCAGGAAGCATGCTCTTGATCCTAAATTACAAACACCTACTCGAGATCATCTACTTGAGCCTTCAACCCCAGAACAACGACGTGAGCCCCGCACAAAAAATATACTAAATTCTCAAAGCAAAAGAACTGCCCAAGTCAAGGGTGTAGCTGGGACTTCAGGCGCACCTAGAGCTAAATCAAGAGTGGCCAATCAATATGGAAGTGGCAAATCTGGCTTTTTAGAAAAAGAAAAATCACAGGAGGAAAATGCAGCAAGGGAGAATATCAGCACGAACAGGTGTGTGTGTGTGTGTGTGTGTGTGTGTGTTTGTGTCTTAATTAATCAATTAATTTTTTATCTAACCTGTTTTGGGATGGTTGATAGGGTTCAGAGTTGAGTGTGAGCTCCTTCAGACTGTTTATTCGTTTTTAACACTGGGTCTTTTGATGTGCAGAAGAATACTGGATGTAATTAGAATGGCGGCGGAGAGGAAGCCAGAGGAGAAAATAAGATCTGCACTACTGTTTAAAGTTCCCAAGGCTTACAAGGACAAGACTTTTAAGGAAAAAGATTTCATTAGTGATGGAAAATTGTCATCGATGTTGAAAGTATGGTGGTCTTCTTTTATATTCAATCTTATGTTGAAGAGGAAAGATTTGCGGTTGTATTTTAATTGAAATGAACGCAACCAGTTGATGATGTGGGATCCACTTCTGGATTGACTGTTTGGGGTTTAGGGTTTAGAGCTTTTCATCAATTATAGTTGGACATGGCAGGCTATGATCTGGTGATTATTTAGGTGTTTGCATGATTTGGAGGTCTTTGTCTTGCAAAATGTATCTGAATATTGTATGCTTGTTATTTACATCAAATCCAGGCTGCTGGGAACGCTATGGCAAAATTTCAGAAATCACATCGTCTTGACGACGCTTATATGATCTGCCCACCATCTGATGTTTCAGGCATCATCAACGCTGAGGTGTGATCTATCGGCTTTGTTTGGGCTTCAGTTGATAAACCGCTTTTTCTTGATATAGCCAAGAATTTATGTAATGCTGCATGTGGGCATAGAGTATAATTTAAACACATGTAAATGTAAATGCAAATAGAATAGAAAAATAAAAATAAAAATAAAAATAGTCTTGGGTAATACAAAGACTACTTTTGAGCAGTCACAATCAATAGAAGTGATTGATTGCATATGTAAGAGGAATAAAGATTCAGAGAGTAACAATTTTTTTGTCTGGGCTGTCCACAGAGAATGTTTAAAACCTTTCTGGCTCCAACTCTGTTTGGTAATCGCTATACATCATTTGGACGACACTTCACAAAAGATGAGAAGCTGCAGGAGGTATACATGACTGGGCCATGGTTCATTTCTCAGTTCCAGGCTCAGCTAATATATTGGTATGGTTCTGAAGGTTATAATATTTATGGTCAATTAATACACAGTTTAATGTTAGGCCATTCAAGTATTTTAAGACTTAGCTCTTCTGTTGACAAACAATCTTGTCAATGTCTTTGGGTAGTAGATGTATTGTGCCCAAAGGTATTATGCCAAATCAATCAATCCTTTGGAATGATGGTATAGCTCTATAAGGTATAAGGCTATACCTGAACTTAAAAACATTGGAGAAAGAGTCCAAATTTCTACCTAAGAAAATTCGAGTTAGTTTATCCTGCTTAGAGAACAAGTGTTCCAAATTTTCTATGTTGGCTTCTTGTTGAGGGGTAGTTAATCTCTGTAGATATGATGTAATTGCTTCAGGTTCCTACATTTATTTGCTACTAGTTCTCTACAATTTATTCTTGTTTTGATTTGATTGGATTTGAATTTTTCTACTGAGGCAGGTGGCGAACAGACTACACATTCACATAGACGATGGTGATATGGTATGGGTATTGCCTCTGATAATTGCAAGAACATTGTATTTTTTTTTTTTTGTGCTATAACATCTTTAGTTTGTTGTCATTGCATCTCGTATTTCTGTTCAGTTTCAGACTTGGAGACCAAGTATTAGATGAACATGTCCTTTCTGAAGGCAAATTGAAGTTGATTTCTCATTCTGGAATTTGGATATTAAATACTGGAGTTTTAAATCAAAGATTTATGCACCTAAAAATGTGGAGTATAGTGCCTGTGCAGAATGAATCACTTGTGTTGACATTTTTGTTGTTGCTGCTTACAGTTGGTGGATTTCTGCTGTGGAAGTAACGACTTCTCCATAAAAATGCACGAAATTCTCACCCGGACTGGAAAACGGAACTGCAGATACAAAAATTTTGATATCTTGAAACCAAAAGTAATCACACTTGAAACCTCCTAGAGTTTTGGCTTTGTGTATAAATCAGTGGGAAGTATCTCAGTGCGAAGTATCTCATTTGTTAAGCTTGTGTTGGCATAGTCTCTTTATAATTAGAGATTCTAGTTTGAAAATATGTACGTCATAATGACCTACCATACTGGTGTAATCAGAACACCTTCCATTTTGAGCAAAAGGATTGGCTTACTGTCACAAAAGATGACCTAGGACCTTGTCAAGATCTGGTAAGAACTTCCTGAAAGGACGGATCTTAAAAATTCATTTGGTTGTATGTGTAGTAGTGGCAATTTTCTTGGGTATGCGATGAGTAATGAGTATGTAACATGTGTAGTAGTGGCAATTCCTGTTATTAATTTCTCTAGGTTATTAGATTCTACATTTGCTGTTGGATATGCCAGAAATATGAGTTGCTTTTCCTGTTGTGCAACTTGTAAATGAGATGACGTATTACGTTATTTACTTGGTAGCTAACCAAGTTTTGCATACAGGTCATAGGTTTGAACCCCCCGTTTGCAGATGCAAAGAAATTTGTATTACATGCATTGTACAGCGACCCAAAATTGCTTGTCCTTATTGTACCTGAAGACCCAGGGTTGTAAGTTGCTTTGCTTGGCATTAACTGTGTCCCAAGTTCCCTTATTCAAGTTGCTTTGATTGTGGGGAAGTAAGAAGCACTTTATCCAGTTAGTTGTGCTTATAAATATCATTTTCTTGAAAGGTTGCCAATCGCAGGCCATTGGATATCACTTTTCCCTACTCATCATCTGTTGTACACTTCTCCATTGTGCCTAAACAAATTTTTATTCATTTCTGCAGAATCAGGTCTATTGAATTTAAATACGAGTGTATTTTGGATGATGATCAGCTCCTTGCTGGCAAGGTAAAGTCTACCTTCTTTGCTGTTACATTGATTTGAAGCCAAGTCTTTTGTATTCTGTGATGGAGAAGGAAACTTTGATTAGGGTTTAGGGTTTGACTTCCCGTTTGATGATCACTAAGTGAATGTGGGATTCAAAATGCAGGCAATTGGGAACCAGTTTTAAAAATTCTGTGTTGTTGGGATGAACACTGATTAGGGTTTAAGTTATAGGGGATAGGTTGAACGGGTTTAACAGTGAATCAATTTCAAAATTTCTGTGATGAGCACTGCCTAGGGTTTAGAGTTTAAGGTTTGAATTCCCCCTTGACAATTGCTAAGTGGAATTTGGAATGTGAAAATGCAGGCATTCTACCTCCCAGGCAGTGTGCACAGTACAGACACTGAAATGTTAGAGCAGGGCAATCGCGTTGCACCACACCTTTACTTGTTTCGCAAGAGATTGAAGCACAACATAGGAATGCCATCATCACGTTCAGACTGTCGTGTGGAAGAGCTTGAAGTACCTACACATCACGAAAGACGACCCCTAAACGCTTCAGATTCCGTCCGCAGCCAGCCACCAGCAGGGGATGTCGGATTAGACAGCCTGTTCATACCAAATCGGCGGAATCCCAAAATCAACAGATACCAGAATCCCAGAACATTCGCTGTTCCTGCTACAAATCGGCATGCACCGAATAACATCAATATTGCACCTCGATGCAGCGGTCCTCCCGGTTTTGGTGGTCGACCTCTTTCGCAAAGTCATTATCCCAAAGTTGCACCTCATAGTGATCCTCCACCTCAGCCTCGTGGTGTGCATTCCAGTCCTCTTCAATCATCTTCCCAGAATGTGCCAGCAACTTCAGGTCACGATCCTCCTCGAACCTCACAGTCACAGCACGGTGTTGCGCCGAATCCTCAATTTGCAAGTTCAAGTCGCCATCATCCTTCGACTCCAACATCTGGTTGGGATTCTGCAGTGCGTGCTCATACTGTACATTCAAGCCACAATACTACCCTACCTCCTTATGGCGACATGTATGGCAACAACAACAATCGTGGTGTTCAGCATCGCCTACCTCCTCTTCCTCGTGGCAATCCTCTGGTGAATCCACCCCCGCCACCTGCACTTCCTAAGTCAGTGCTACCTGAACGACCATCAGCCTTTCCTACATCATTGCCATCTTATCTTCCTCCACCTATTCAACAAGGCATGCAAATCAACAGGTATCTGGATCGTGATCCTCGTCGGCATGTGAATCCACCTCTGCAATTTCATCAGGCACCACGGCGACAATCACCGCCTCCACCTTTGCCAGGTGAAGATTACCATGAAGATGGTGGTTGGCTGGAGGATTGATTTGTGAATAATACACTTAAACTGTGATGATGATGATGCCCCACAGAATGATTTATCTGTTGTTGGGGATGGAGTAGGTATTGCACATCTGGGTAATCAATATCTTGTGGGTTTATGAGTTTTTATGGTTGTGTTCTTCAAAGTGAAGTCACCATCACTTCTTTTGTCACCTGAAAATGTACACTTGTACTACTACTCTGCAGCAACACCCTTAAGGTGTGTGTGCTGTTTAAACATTGACCAATCTGTGTACAAAGTTACCTGGTTGGTACATTTTTGCCAGACTGTTTTTTGCCCTCTCTGATCTCCGGGGACTGTCCATGCTTTTTGTTGAGGTAGTTGACACAGGCTGTAGTGAAATGGGAGGTGTCCTTCATGGGATTGTTGATTGACTGGAGACTTGCATCCTGGTGGGGATGGAGTTGTGAATTGCTCATTGAAATTATTACTTATGTTGTCCCGAAAATGTACAGTACCCTGCAATAACACCATGAAGGTGTGTTGTTTAGAAATCCAGCAATTTGTGTACAAATTTACCTGGTTAGTACCACTTTGCGAGAATGTGTTTCTTCTCCTTTCTGATCTAGGGTGACTGTCACTGCCCTGGCCTCGAATTGGATTTGTCAATCATCTTGTACCAATCACATGGTTAAATCCCTAGGAGGACTGAGTGCAGAGCTAAAAGTGTTGTGCTATCTGCCTTGCCTTAGGGAAAGTGGGAGGCTGGGAGCAGTGCCCCACAACTGGGCATCTGTGCATGACCACGCGAAAGCGATTTTGTGATGCTTGCCTACTTATTACCCATGTGTTTTGGGGTATACTATGCAAGATAATATGGTGGGTCATGTCATGCCTTGGCTACACTAGATGTTGGCAGGCTTGCTCTCCACCACCATCAGCGGACCCAAGGTAAATGAAATAGATGAGAAAGAGCTCCTCTTTTTCTATGTATTGGCCTTGCGTTGAAATCTCCTAATTATGGGAGTATTCTACCATCATGAAGCCGCTCTTTGAACGCTTGGAGAATGCTCTAGGTTCTTGGTGTTCAATGAACTGGTGTTGATATGTCCACTCATAAATTTTGTTGGCAAAATGATCCAACATTTGAAACTCTAGAAAAACTTTAGCTGCATCTCATGTAGCTAAAGTTTCATGATATGCAATACAATACACATTTATGAGAGTTGGAACCTTTGCACGCATTCTAGCCGCTAGTCTCGTACGGTGTCCCGTCATACTAGAAACCCCATCAGTGGTTAAAGCTACTTGGTTGAAAGGCATCCAATGCATTTTTTCCAATAGTCTAGTGACAATCTAATACATAGATTTTACTGTACCATCTCAAAGAGCCAAAAAATTCAACAAATCTTGTATCATGAGGTCTTTTCTCATTATTTGATAAATAAACAACATAAATAATTAAATGTTATTTAAGAGTTCGATCAGTGGCCTCATATATCATTAAATAATAAAATGGAAAGCATTGTGCCTATGTTAAAAGTCCATCATTGATATTTGATATTGCTCATAAAAATTCCAATGCTGCATACCTTGAAGTATATGAGCCATATTCATCATTGATAGATATATTTAGAGTCTGTAGTAATGAAAGCAATTGGCATGTGTGTTGATAAGTCAAAATTGAACAATCATTCTTTATTGTAAAATATAAAACTTTCATTACAATGATAATACTTGATTGTTCTCTATCTACCATGATATTCAACCCTTTAATCATTGGAGGTGCATTTGTACATTGAGAAAAATATATAACCTGCCAACGAACTACCGAATGTATGTGGTCGACACTCTTTTCATAAACCTTGACAACAAATTTTTATAAACTCTTGTAACCTATATTTGTCCCCCATTTGGAATCTACAAGCATTTCTTAGCAAACAATGCATTTTATAAATCATGTTGTTGGTCCATTATTTGGTCTGTAATGTAACAACCATGACCTACCAATTTTTCATGAAGCCTTAAAAACTATTCTATACCTTTGTTAATTGAGAATGACATGAGTAAGTTCTCCAATTACATCATTCCCAACATCTTCACTTGATTGAGTTTCACTTTTACTATCTATGTTATGAAGAAAAATTCCAGATTTTTCAAACCTCGAAGTTTGTTGAGATAACTAAATTGAAGGTTGAGATGAAACTCTTCCATTATACATCTCATTCAAATTGAATTGACGAATTCTTCCACAATTGTTGTTACTTCCAAAAACCATATATTACAGTGACTCCGAAAACCGAGTCTATACATCAAACAAGGATTTTCATGGGCATTTCACAAAAGATAATGATATATTTAGAAAATGTAAAATGTAAAAGAACTAGAAGTTGACTTTCAGGTGATGTCATGGTGACATCATCAACTTCACTAGGATTTCAGTGACAAGAAGAGAGATGTCGACGTCGCATAAACTCAGTTTTTGAGGCACAGCTTGCTACCTTCTTTAAGAACTTTCATTTTCTTGTTTCTTCATCGTTTTGAGTCAAATTTTTTTTGAGGGTTTCGTGTGTATTGTGTTGAATACTTCTTGTAGCTTTGTAGAGGTTGTATAGAAAAATGAGGCCTATTTCACGAGAGAGAGCAAAATATTGTAGCCTTGATAGAGAAAGAGAGGAGCAGTAGAGAGATTGCAAAGAGTGTGGGTTTGGTACAATCTACAATTAATAAAGTGAGAAAAAGGCTTTCTACGAGTGTAGCATTGTCTAAAGGAGGTCGTCCTAAGGTCCTAACAAAGTGGGAGAAACATTATGCTTCACGGTTAGTTACTGTTGGCGGTTTAGAAATTGCAACAGAGGCATCAAAAATGCTTCGAAGAGAGATGGGTGTAAAGATGTGTGACAATACCTTGAGGAATGTGTTGAGAGAGCAAAAATTGTCTTCTTTTACAAAGGTTAAGAAGCCTACTTTGAATCCGAAGAACATCAAAGACAAATTTCGCTTTGCCCAAATGTACAAAGATTGGACTGTGAGTGATTGGGAGCGGGTGGTATTTAGTGATAAAACTAAATATGTTGTTTCAATTCAGATGGGAGGACTTGGTGTTGGATAGAAGACAAAGAAAACATCCCTGTGCGTGTTGTGAACCAAACTGTGATGCATGGTGGATGCTCTATAATGCTTTGGGGTTGTTTGACTTGTAGAGGATTGGGGTCATACAAAGGCACTTGAATGCTAGAGGCTACATTGCAATTTTTTTTTAAGATTTGTGTAGTACATTGCTTACATTTGAGTTCAATCTTGAAGAAAACATTTTTCAACAAGACAATGCTACTGTGCATACAACCAAGATTGTTCGAGAATGGTTTGGAAAACAACCATTTTGTGTTTTAGAGTGGCCTACACAATCCTCTGATATAAATCCTATTGAGCACATATGGGCTTTACTGAAACGGCGATTGAACTCATACTCTAATCCTCCCAGTGGTATTCTTCAATTATGGGTTCGAGTGCAAGAAGTTTGCGACTCTATTAGTCTAGAGGAGTGTAGAGGATTGTATGCTAGCATGCCTGATCGAATTGCAGTTGTTTTAGTTGCAAAAGGGCGATGGACATACTTTTCTTCAACATTTTTATCTACTTTGTTGTAATTGAAATCATAATTTTATCATTATAGTGGTATGTAGAAATTTATACTCTAAAATTTTTGTTCTTATACCTTTTGATTTTGATCACTCTTGTTTCCGACATCGTCATTTGAAGTTTCAAGTTCCTTGCATAGACTCGGTTTTTGGAGTCATTATATATCTGCAAAATAATTCAATTCTAGTCATTTTAATTTAGTACACTTATTAGCAAACAACTTTCCAATTTCATTCTTATCCAATAATAAGTCAATGGCCTATGTTGCTTCAATGGCCAAGTCCAAATATCTATTCAATTCTCCGGTTCATTGAATTTAATCTTACCAATAAAATCGCCAATACCAACGTACTTGAGTAACATCAATCCAACACATCACAATGTGAATTGAGCAGACAATGGTCACTTCTAGTCCCATACTTGCATCAAATTGTGTATAAATACATGTGACAACTTACTTTAACTTCTTGTAAATGAACAGCCAAATATTGGCTTGCTTTACCCAAAAACAAGACTCGGTTCGTGTAAAATTACCCTGACTTCAATAACTATTCCTTGCAGATTACCTGTAATACAAGAACATCAAATGTAATTCATTCAAGGAAAAATAAAAAGACACAATCAATACCAAATCTCTTCAAGAGCCAATGACGACATCTGTTTTGGAGCTCTCTAGTGATAGTTGTCTTTAACCATGGTAACATCTGTATCGGAAGCATCAAATGTTCATGATCACGTGAAAATCATTTTCTCTGTTGACAAACTTCAATGGCAGTTTCTTCGTTGGTTATTATACAAATGCACTCATTCATTCGTAAGAAAAAAAACCTTCAATTTATAAACGCAGACAATTCAAAAAGGTCAAGAACATGCTTACACATAATACAATATATCCCGAGAGAATTCATATAAAACTCTTGATTGAGAAATTTTCTGAGTTATGTGGGACCAACTATTTTGTCGTGTGAATACACATCGTTACACATAACATATCGTGCAAAAAACATAACTAAAAAAAAATGTAATAAAACAATAACAGGTGTGTTACTAACACACTCTCAATTGAATGAGATATATGTCTAGAAACTAAGTAATGAATGAGATGATACATACTCTTCAGAAACATAACATCTCTCATAATTCACTTGATACAAGGCGAGCTATCTCTTACTTCACACGGGAAGAATCCAAGAGTGTAGAAGGATATAAAGAGAACTCATAAGCTTACTCAATGGCAATTTGCTATGCTTGAAGCAAACCTTATACCATAAGTTTTTTCTTACAACTACAAGACTATATGTTAGTATAATCCTGTTAGCAAGAATGCCAAGCCGAGGGAGCCGCCATGCCTTGACCCTTCAAGCCCGACCCTAAATGGATTCCATGACAAGAAGGTGAAAACCTTCCAAAAGGTGGTAAGGTCCTACAATATAAAAGTAACTCCTAAACAATCATTTTAACCCGGGTAACTACCCTGAGGCACTGAGGATTATACTAACATAATGCTTAGTCTATAAACTAAGCAACAAGATTAATTAGCCTAAAAACTAACTAACCAAAACGTGGCTTGGTGCTCGACACTATGCCACGTGACAATTCGCACAAAGCTAAATCGACTACAAAACATAAACAAATGCTAAGTTTGTTAGAAAATCTTTAATATTTGTTCATGAAAGTTAAATACTCACCATGTTGTTAAACAAATAATCATTTTCATGTGTTGGTAATGCCTATATATACAAGCCACTCCTCATATTATACCAAGTCTCTTAAATATTCAAACTGATGACATTTAGATTATAGACCCAATAGCACTCATGCCTTTATTTCAACAACTTTAATTAAAGTGATTGTTAAAAGGGGGGAATGAGATTTCAATACGCAAGATCTCAAATAATCCTAAGTTGAGATGGCTAGTTAACCTAAATTATGACCATTTTACAAAGAACTACAATAGTTGGGAAAAAACTAAACAAAGTATCTAGCATAGGAATAGATGGTACCACTGGAGAGAGTAAATATCTACAATAATCCTAGATATTGGGACAAACTTTGGAGATAAATTTTAGGGCCTTGTGAACATTGATAGCATTCCACTCACAAACTCAACAACACTACTGATTCCAATCTAACGTCAACTCAAGGATTGCATTGAATCAATGAAAATTTCACATTGTATATTAAACTTAATTGAAGGGAATCTCTGCCCTATACAAAACCTCAAAATTCAAATCATTATGAGCTGAGATGGCTATTTTTCCCAATTTTTAATCAAACAAAGCATTCTAGATCTCCTCCCATTTTTAAAACTTCAAATCAAGTGACTTAGGAATTGACCATACAAAAGTATCTATCACAAATGTAGGCGGTGTCACTGGTGAGAGTGGATTATCTACCACTGGCCTAGAGTACGTGACGAACTTTAGGGACTTGTGAACATTGATGGCATATTCAAATCAAAGACCCAACAACAATACTGCTTCCAATCTAGCTTTAATCCAAGCATTGTGAATTGTACATTGTACATTAAACTCAATTTGAAAGGGATCTCTACACTATGCAAAGTCTACCTCAAATCATCCCAATATCAAGCAGAGACACCTCAGAATTAACCCAATATTTAACCAGCCAGAGCATCACTCTTCAAGATTTACTGGGGCAAACTGTTCATTCATATATTTGCACAAAACAATCGTGGAAATATGTCCGCAAGAGACTAGGAATAATGGTCTTGTCGGCCTCGTACTTAGCCTCCACCACCTCTGATCATTGTCTCAGTTGTAGAGCCTTCCTAGTTACAAAGGGGATTACAAAAACAAGGCTGAACTTAAGTATGTAAGTGAGAGTAGGAAGTTCTCCTATTATTATGGGTTATGTTTTCCGGATACTTGAGCTACAAATTATAGTACTTAAGTTGCCTAGTAATACGTGTCATTTCAATTTCTAGCATGTCAATTGACGTGTGTTTTTTTCCTTCACTAGTCACGGTACGTGCCAACTTCTAAATTGTGCGTGTCAATGGACGTGAATTTTTTTTTTGTGCAAGTTTTGGCATGTCGAAAGTGAAAAACTTGCAAAAACTTTGTCAAACATACACATTGGGTCTTCTTCAATTGGGATCGTTAATATGCCAACCCAGTGGCAACTGAAGAGTTTGTGCTATGGAAGGCAGCACAACCCGCAAACACGAGACTGAAAACTGAGGGAGAGGAAGACAAATAGACATCCCCTTACCTTATCACGCTTGCGAGAGATTCGGAGTTTGCATTACTGGATTCCAAGTCTCAGTACAAAATGTCCCAAACATGGTGAACAATGAACACTTGATGATCAATTTCACTGTGGCAAACACCATAGCCAACAAATGGTATGGTGCTAAGATACTCGAAGCCTACTTAAAGCGTACTATTTGAAGACCAGCTGTGCACATAGAGACACTGAGCTCCTTGCATCCACGATCTGCGCCACTAAACAATGAGCATGGAAATGGCCACAAGCATCTGGCAGCTTATCCTGGATCCGTACCCAGGCAGTCCAAATGTCGGTGTACCGCATGATGGTCCAAGCAACATTCAACCTCCTCCCCAATCCAATCACTCCTCAAAACGCACAAGTGACGCATCCCAGGGGTACTGCGGTGTGACCCGAACGACAACACAAATGTTTATATTATGCCAGAATGTGAACTCACCAGACTATGAGGATCGTTGTAGAACTTGATTCTACAACACATTCGTTTCCAAATTGCAGTCATTGCATTTACATGATTGTGCAAAAGTATCCGGTGTTGTGGATGTAAGTGGAACCAGCTTAAGGGTAACAATAAGTGATGGCCAGCAGGAGCTCTCATTCATTTTGAAAACATTTCGAGTGGTATGATTGTTAGTTGTGCGCAACCGTGCAAGTGCCTTGTCGTCAAATAGCACGGCTTTGTCCGAGTTGTTCTAATTTGATTTGTCTATCTTGATTCCTTTGTCAGAATATCTAAGTTTCATCTTCAACATATGTTGACAAAACATCCAATATAAACTTCGCAATGTAGTCTATACACCCAACAGGCCACACAACTTTTGGCATAAGTCATAAGGTAGATGCACCTGATTGGGTTACTAACCTCAATCGAACACTGATATTTGAGCAGTATGTGGTTTCGTGTGGCTCCAAGAATGGATACCAAAAAAACAAGTGTTTAAAAGAGATTGGATTGTGTGCTCAAAATAAGATAAGCATTTTAAGTTCAATAGTCAACAAAATTGGGGGAACCCATATGACCACTTAATGAGCACCAGAATCTTCACTTTGATGATGAATGAGATATTCATAGGAGCTCCAAAAAATTATGAGGGAAGTGGTTACGGCCTCAATTGGGATTTGCCAACCATCTTGTGCTAATCGCGTGTTCCATATCCTAGGAGAAATCAGCTAGTCGGAAAAAGTAACATTTAAGACCCTTCTACCATAATACCTTGGTCCGACCATGAAATACCAGGTGTATGAACAAACTGAAAAATCAACTTGAGCAAATGTAATTATAGCACATAAGCCTTGGGTTTTTTTTATGGTGTTTATGTTGCCTTGAGCAGGTGGATCTGCCTGTACCTTTGAGCCGCCCGTGCCACCCTCTACCTTGCAATCTTGGTCCCCTTTGATGCCAATGTCACTCGAAAGTTTTTGCAAATTTCATCTTCTTCATGCAACATTGGCACATGATTATCGTCACTTCTAAGTTTTATGACAACCATGTTGTATTCTCCTTGTAGTAAACTGACTAATGATAACATGGTCTTGTCTTGGCTGCCATTTCATATCCTACATGTTCACACAAATTTAATGTTAGTATCGTGTCATAAAATTTAGTGTTGTAAACAGAAAAGTGTGGAAACCTCAACACGCGTGACTTGAGTACAAGGACCTATTTTCTGGTGCAACTTATTGGTATGAATATAGTGAAATGCAGTCCCACTTATTTGAAAATGAACCAAAGTGAATCCTATTAAGAGCTAAATCTGATTCATCCTCACGATTGTGGTTGTGCATGTATATTGAAGAATTCGCCATTCAAAATCATAATCTAGTTATGAACACTTCTAAGAACTCAAATTGACAATCTCTCTCCTGATTTGCAAGTGAAAAGTCAATTATATAGATAGCTTCCAAAGTAGACAGCAAGTTTGACAAATGTATGGGTTTTCCATAACCAACCAAAGTCTCACCTTGATTTTACAAATTTGCAAGTTTTGTGAGGAAGAGACTATTAAGTGGAGGGCGACATATCTTGGCAAAACAAACTAGAATTGATCGCACGAGACAAAATTGAGGTTGAGTCACCAAAACATCCCCCGTGAATCTAATCTGCATGAACAGAGAGTACATGAATTTGGAAGGTCATAAGTTCAACAAAATCCTTTAGCATGTATATTTTTGAAATTACATCCAACATATGCTTTGAATATAAGTGGAAGAAGTTGCATGGCAGGCATGAACTTGAAATGACAACCTACGTGATGCATAGTTTCTGAGTGGAATCACCAAACATGTGAGTGATAACTTATAAGTGTTAACGATAAACATACAAATTCCATAAATTAGTCAGGAACTTGGCCACTAGTTTCTGTATTGATTTCAGATTACAACAAATCCTTGCAACACGTAGTGCACACCATACGGAGATCCTACAATGACTGTAGCCTCCTCGTAGTGAGTCAACGCTCTTTAGGTTCTGGTAAGCAAAAGACATAAAATGAAAGAATATCAGGGTATCTAGTCTCAAAGTCTTTCAACGCTTGCTCATTAGAATTGCGCAAGAGGTGAAGTTCCCAAATCAAGTGAGGTGGACAAGTGCTCTTGACATCATTCTTGACAACAACCGGTAGATCAAAAATTGTATTTGTGGCATCTTCATATTTGATATTGCACCAATTTAGCCACAACTTCATCCACAAAATTGATAATTTTCTAACTTCGTGTTGCAAAGGAGATGACATAGTGGCAACTTAGAAATGACCCTTAACCTCATCTGAATGGTGGATTTCAAAGTTCTGAATTGGCAGACTCTAAGGTGGTAGAGAATAAACCAAGAGTTGATGGATACCAAGGAAACCAATGCTAACTTAGGACCGGTTCACATGGAGTCCTAAGTCCCAAGTCACTTGAGGTCAATCCGTGCAATCTCAGCTATTGAGATCATGAAAGTTGGGACTTACCACTTCACACGGGATCCCAAGTCTTAAGTCCCAAGTCACTTGAGGTCAATCTATGCAATCTCAGCTGTTGAGATCATGAAAGTTGGGACTTACCACTTCACACGCGATCCCAAGTCCTAAGTCCCAAGTATGACATGGATGCCTACATGGGCAACATTGTTTGAAGGTGAGGCGCGGGACTTGTGTTGAGAGTTGGGTCAAGCAAAAAGCTAGACCCAACTCTCAACATAAGTCCCGTGAATATTTTTGCATAAAATAATGAAGATCCAACTTTAATGATAATTAACCGTACTTTAATGGTTTCTAAAGGTTGAAAAGTTGGGACTTTGCCTCCATGTTGGGACTTGCTAACATGAGTGAGACTTGGGACTTGGGACCCCATGTGAACCAGCCCTTATACAAAGGCGCCAAAGTAGAATCGCCTCATCTAATGAACAAAAATGTACCAAAGAGCCAATGTTGGATTATGCCAATGCTAAATCCTAGATATTCATGTGCCAAAACCATGCTTGCAACCAAAGTTACAAAACGCATCCTCCTCTTCAACACCGGCTCCTCACCACAAAACCGGACTTATTCTGCAAAGCTTCAACAACTCAAATGCTCAGCTTAGCATGGGAAAACGGTGTCTCTTCTTTGCCTTGGGTGCCCCATCCAAATGAACTCCTTGGAGGAAAACTAGAGAGGTCACTCAAGGATTGTTAAGTTAGTAGCCAACTTTAGATTGCAAAGAAGGAGCCAGAGTTTAGAGCTCTCTGTAACGGGATTCAAAACTTTCACCAATCTTTCGGGAATAGGGTTCAATACACGATCTCAAGGTCGTGGCTCGAAATAGTTTAGTTGCTCAAAGATGGATCAAACTCACAATTTTTGTCCCTCTTTTATGGAAGAACTTTATTAGGAGAAAGTAGAGTCACACAACAACTTGAGAAAATGTCAGAGCCCTGGGGGTGGACTCTTCATACCATGTACGAATTAACGTGAGTGTAAGAAGGGGTATAACTTGAGGCATTAGCGTACATAGTATACATAAGGGAGATGTATTATTTTTCTCTAGTGTGTACATTTCAAAAAGCTATTGAATGTTCTGAAGTAAAGGTAGATGTACAAAAGGGTGGCCTAAGATTTAGAGAAAAGCTTGAAAATAGATGTGTTAGTTTCATCCAATTTACGTTTTCATCCATTGTTGTCATATGGTCAAAATCTTCAATGACTATCATATATGTTCTTGTTAGGGTTTGCATTTGGGTTCTATGTTTTTACAAACTAGAGATGCTTGGAGCGATCATGGGCTTTCTTGAGTTATGCTCTCCAGTTTGTGGGTAAGTCATTATGCTATTGTCTTTGTTTGTTTAATACAATCATTGAGTTACATGCTATGGATGAAAATTTATTTTTCATAGGAAAGTGAAAGTGAATTTCATGTGTAATAAAGGCCTATTTTATTCGTGATATATATTTTGTATATGTAGTGGAGGCATTCATCACATTAAATTGAAAGCTTAATATAAATACATGGGTTCATTTCCTAGCATGCCAATTGTATGTATACACTTGTTTTTCTCTATAAACTTCTCGTATATAGGGGGTTTAATTTTATAGTGACCCACGCAGATCATTTAGGTTTCCAATGAAGAGTCCACCCCGGGGGTTAGAGCCCAGAAAAAATAGTTGGAAACTAATGTACCTCTCATTCATCCGATGAAGATGCCCTCAAATTGTCTGTAGGTTGAAGAGTATTAATGCAAGATATTTGACACACAAATTATCTTCAAAGACATACCAACTTATTTCATTCTAGGCACAAACCTATAAGGGATATCTTTTTAACATGAATGGATGAGGTATCCCCGCATGCAACAACTCCCTCTCCCCTTTAAGAAGTTGTATGTTTTCGGATTTCCCACCCTTATGGATCCCATCTCAAGTAGAGGATATGCTTGTATGTGCATTCATACCTATGCTCTACTACCTTGATCGACAAGTCCTTGAAAGGGGACGAGAACATTGATTATCTAGTGATCCCTAATAGTTGAATTTTTCTAAATAACTTCATATATAGGTCGAAGTTGTGGAGAAATCTCAATTTGGCCACAACTTCTTGTATTTGAAGTAATGTATATTAATTGTGAACGGTTGTTATGAATCGGGAACGATTGTCAGAGGGTGTGTTTGAAAGGTTAAAAAGGTCGACTTCACCCCTTGACATCACCCTTTCTTTTTAAGGACGACCTTACAAATACTTTACACCCAGAGCTTGAGAGCATAAGGGACCAAAGAAGTTTGAATGGATGAAAAAAATTACATGGACTCCTGCTTTGCATGCCATGAATAATATTTCATTATTTATTGGATCATGTGATAAGATCACCTCAAAGAAGTGGGTCTAAGACAAAACCGGGAGAACATGGAGATATCATGACACTTCATGATCTTACAACCCTTTGATTTATTATAACTTAGTTTTGTGTATAAGGGCCCACATGAATATGATGGTATAGAAATAGCATCAGGTTGACATGGTATTTCTTGAGTGGGGTTTGTCAAGATTCGACAAGAAAGTAATGCCACTTTAAAGTTTAGTGTCACTTCTCCGTTTTCTATACCTTGGACCTAGACCCTAATGTAAACTCCTTGGATCCTTAAATTTCTAACGTAATTTTATCTTTGTAGTAGGTGGGCACCTTATATGGCGTAATTGCCTACCATAAACCACAACTGAACATTTTGTATACCACCATATGTGTTGTCGATCTTCTTTTGCATCAAACGGTCCAAAATTAACGCCAAGACTTCACGCGCGATAGAGCGTGAGTGAAGAGTTGTTGTGCAAATTTGGGCCTTATCAACCACAAAAAAATTCTCTTGATCAATAGCATCACTTGATTTTGAAGTTTCTTTGGACTTGGACCCCAGTGGTGTAAACATGCCCCCCTTAATAAGGTGGCTCAACCAATAAAGAGTTAAAATCACCACACACGCGCGTTAGTAATAAATAGGGCATAGGTCAATTCACCCAAGGTGTGCAGGAGCAGCCTCTTGTGCTTCAAGAAATGCTGACTCAAAAGTTCTCAAACCCTCCATCCTGGCCACTATATAAGCCCCTCAAAGCCGAGACAAAATCGAAACTGAAGTCAGTCAGATTCATGTATGTGCCTTTCAGATTCGTCTTGTCACCGATAGAAAGTTAGTATGTAGCCATAAACAACCATGATTCCTATAGGTTAGCTGCTAAGTATTTGGATAGAAATAATAACAAGTGTCATCCAGCGCAATGCTGGGGATTTGAAAGGGGTGGTTAAGCTGAGAACGAGGCCACTTCTTGCTTAGGGTTGCTAGAGGAACAACCCATGTTTTTTTGTGGTGTTTTTTTGTGGTTGATGCGGGTGGTTGTGGGTGGTTGATGCCTTCATTAGATAATGGGCAACATCGAAATTGCAAAGGAGTTGATTCCCAGGTGGGTTTTCTCTCAATTGTTTTCGTATCAATTGTTTTAGTAAACCTATGATGTGTGCAATAAATTGGATCAAGTATTTAGGGATCACAATTGTTGCAAGTTTCGAGATCAAGCATGGAGATTGAATAATGTTGGTGTCAAAAAGGAACCCACTATAAGTGGCATTTCATTGCCATGGTCCCTTACATTTGCAGCAAAAGAACTTCTTTTGCCTCTCCCAATGCAAAACCCGTCGGACCATGACACTGGATAATGTAGGCTTGAAAATAGGCCTTTTGTGGACGTCAGGTTCCATGGTCACTCTTACATCTCTTTCTTGATGTAAACCCAAGTGGTCCCGAGACGAGTTCAACGACCAATCACATATATTAGAGGAGCAAGGGATGATTTCATGGTCCATGATGTAAACAACCCCGGAGTCTCCACAACATTACTACAGCAGCTCCTCTGACGGCAACGTTCTTGGCAGGTGCGCTCAAGCCCGGGTGCACTATATGTATTTTGTTCATACCACCTATAACAAATGGGTGTTTTCAAGGGGATATATGTAATATGCATATTTTAAGCATATTCCACAAAGTTGATGAATATTTCTAGGATATTTACAATATGTTTTTGAAACAAACATTACTAAAATCTTTTCTAAAATTATTAGATACACTGCAACCTGCACAGTCTCCAATGTCTGAGTTATGTAGTTCATCGATAGCTCCCCATTTTAATGGGATTGTCACACGTGTCTGAGTCAACACACTTTGAACTTAGATTCAGACTCAATTCACATTGTGTCAGGCATCACTGAGAATAACTCGCTCGGAACATCAGGGCCCCCAAAGATGCCGGCTCAACCTGTTGAGCAATGTTATGAATGAATTTTTGGGACCCTACTTTACTCTCTTTTTAGAATTATAGCTTTCAAGTCTGAAGATTATATGGGACCCTATATTTTGTTGCATGTGTTTTACTAATACGTCCCGAGTGATCCACGAGCAGGTGCGTTTTGGGCCGTCATTGGAAACCCTGCCAACATGGCCATGGTGCAGATGCAAGTGGACAGGAGGCTACCTTCTCATGAAGGTCGAAACTTACACGAGCATGGGAAATGCATTGCTCCAAATGGTAAAGCAGGAGGGTGCAATGTCCCTGTGGATGGGTTCCTCTTCCACTGTGACGCGAGCTATATTAAAGGGCTTGAAATTAACATGCTTGGTAACCATCGCACAGTTGGCCACAAATGACCAGATCAAGGACTCCATAATGGCGCACCAGTTGCTTCTCGAGGGGGTGGCCTCACAAGTAGTTGGCAGCATTGGAGCAGGGATCTTGGCCTCTGTGGTGTCAAACCCTATCAATGCGGTCAGGACATGGGTAATGACAATGAGACGAGGAGTGAAAGACAGTGTCGAAATTTTATCCACCCTATTGAGGTGGATTGGGCTGTGCTGTGAAGGCAGTGCAAAATGAAAGAGCTCTGGCTCTCTACAAGGGTTTTGTTCCCACCATCACTTGCCAAGGCCCTTACTTTGTCATTTTGTTTCTGTCCTTCGAGCAGATGAAGCTTGAGCAGTTGAGCAGTTGTAAGCACTTTCAACAGTATTCGTGTGCAAGTTTTCCTAGATTTGGCAAAGAAGCCTTCAATGCAGTCCGTGGAGGGGATCCAAGTCAGAGTTCTTTGACTCTTCAAAATACTCAATCAGGAAATATTTTATCTGCACGGCTTATCCTGTACAAGTTATGATATGTATGTTCCTCAAGTAATCAGTCAAAGGCAGCTGGCACTGAAGACTCAACTTCTTCTTGGACAGCTTATGGGAGGGAGTTTTTTTTATTGGAGTTCAAAACGATGCTTGCAGTGCTCCGTGGATGATAGATTGTGCAAAACTCTTCAAGGCAGGAAACAGTAACTGTCAATTGGTACTTGCTAGACAAGCATTTCATGTCCACCATCTTCAATACCTACCTAGCATATTTTATTGCGTAGTCCTAAACCCAAAACCCCAAAACCATAAACCCTAAATGGCAGGAGCCCGTGGACAAAGAGGCTCTTCATCTATCCTTGTTTAGGAAGCCGACACCATTTACATCCACCTTAGAAAAATTTAGGTTGGGCACATTTCGACCCAGTATTCATTCCTTAATAGAACCATGAGGATTGGAACTTGACAAACACATAAGTCAGATTTGCACCATTGTGCAATGGACATGTCAGCAATGAGAGTAAGATATGCACCAATTGTGCATACATAGGACATTCCACAATGGAATTTTTCCTAAGCAAGTGAAGATGGACAATAATTAGTGAGATTTGCACCATTGTGCATGAATAGTATGCAATGTGAGATACTTTATAAAGAAATGAAGGTGGAAGATTAGTATGAAAGTAGGAGTTGCGCCAATTGTGTAATGGTAGAGTATTGGGGTTTACCTACAGAAAGGTACTGTACTCCTAGGTTAGTTACGTATCACAATAAATGTCATTTTTGGGAATTTGGACTAGGAAAATATCATTTTTGAATTTCAATTGAATTTTAGGAAAATGACTAATTAAGGAATTCCCATATAGCTAAAAGAACACAAAAAGCTAAAGCATCTAGTGAAATGTTAATTTGTTTCATGCACATTTGGACTCCAAATTTATCAATCTTCAGAAATTGGTTCTGACCACACCCCTGCCCATACATCTCCAATATCCACCTCAGTCCTTAAATAATCTTGCTTCACACAATACTGCACCACTAACTACTATCAAATTTTATCACTGCAAGGAGTACACATGGCTAGGTATACTTCCCATCAACTTGGAGTACAATTCTGCTGAATTGCCAGACAAACTTGTGCTCCTGCAAACTGAGTAATTTTGGGTTAAAAGAATTATCTAGAGTTGAGAACGGAAGCCGTTGGGGTCCCTAAAGAACAGGCGTCTACCAATCTCTAATTTCTCTACCTCAAAACACTGCCAAAAGAATGACATAGATTCAAAAGAATGCGGCAGCATGAAACTGAAACCCAATAATATATCACAGACGGACAAAAATTGGAACTTGGCAAGGCTGTGACTAAGCTCAACTCGTTGGCCACAACTTTTTCATGTGGATGCATTTCAGGTTAGGCGACCATAGTCACGGCAGGGAAAAGCTTCTCAATAATGTTATTTACCAAAATATTATTTGGGTCAAGCTCTTCCCGAGCCTTCATAAATTTGTCCACAGGATACCGTTGTCGAAGCCTCTCGCGCACCCACTCCAGTGAGTTCTCATCTTTGGGAACCTGAGACATCAAGATTACTAAATCAATCCATTTTATCCAACATTTCTGAAACCTTTGTTGATAACTATCACTAATATATCCAACGCTGTTGAGAAAGGCCTCAAGAAGTATCAATTAGGCTCCCCTCCACCTGTTGAATGTCATTGATTGAGGGCTCCAGATAGTTGCAACTCAGTAGTTCTGATGTGCTTACAGCTCTGGAGAAATTACTCATGCAAGGTAAAGGGGGCCTAATTTGGTTACTTATCTTAATCGGACACCTTTATTTGAGTGGTTTGTTGTTAGGTGTGGATCTAGGAACGGCCATCAGAAAGGCATGTATTTGAGAGATATTTGACCACGTGCTCAAAATTGTATACTATTCTAGGTTCCATACTCTAGATAAATTGAGGGATTTATGTGATCATTTAAGGAAAAAGAGAATGTTCACTTTGATAATAAAGATATATGAGGTAAAAAAATAATTACATATGAGGTCCAAAAATTATGAGGAAATCGATAAGGCCTTGAGTTGGAATTGCAATACATCTCGTACTAAGCACATGTTTAATATCCTAGGAGAAGTGGGTGCAGAGCTAAAAGTATCCAATTTAGGCCCACTTACCTTCCTTAAAGAGTGTGTAATGTGCAAAGTCTCCATGTGAATAGGGTTGAGCCAATATATCTACTAGTCCAATGTGAATGGGACTGAGGAACTCTCTAATTTGGAATAGAAAATTGATGCGCAGGGGAAGTTCAAAGAGAAAAGAGTTACCTCGATTTTGGCCCAGTGCTCATGTGCACCAAATGAATCCCAAAGTCGGAGTTGTGCAGCCCGACGATACTCGAAGAAGCGCTTTGTGATAACTTCCCTTTGTTCCTCATCACTTGTAGGAAGATACATGATGATTCCAACCTGTTGAACATCATCACCCCCATTAATTATAAATTTGCACTTACCCTGAAGCTTTTTGAATGTACTCCTCAAATACTTTCTAAGAACATGGGTCAGACATGTAATAATTTTTTCATGGTGTACACATGTGACCAGTGTAATCACCATTTTGAAAATGTGACAGCCCAACACCATAATACACTAAGCTACGGACAGGAGGATTGAGCTTCAACGTTACCACCCCTCATCCAATCGAGGTCTGGCCCCTTTAAAATTGAATGACTATTATTCTACCAGTAAATGACCCAATGTTAAAAAGATTCTCTTGACAAGGACAATCAATTCAAAGGATTTCTTTTTCAATCGAAAATAACAATTAAGGCATACTACACATGAGGGCCATACCAAAATCTCGTACAGAATGATTAAATGCAACAAACACTGGCCATTCTAAAGTACCAGTTCCAGGTTATAAAAAATGATCATATAGACTTAAGGTGCTTGAACAGTAAGGCATATGGAGAAACACCGAATTAAATGGCTTAAAGTATGGGTAAATTGTACAGAGTGAAGGAAGAGCCTAGTCTGTGCTTTAAGGCAAGAGCAAGTACCAAGTAAGCTCATTAGGTACACTCTAACTGGGCTTCATGATTGCATATCTATTTACAGCGTACAACAAGATCTAAATGGGAACACCAAATTGGATGCAATGGCTGCCTTGAGGCATGGCTCAACAAAAATAAATAATAAAGCACATTTTCAACTGCTCTGTGCTCTGAAGTGGCTATCTCAGACAAAAGGTCTCTTGGTTTCTAAGGATTTTCACTCGTAATGAAAATTGAAATGCTGGATGAATTTTTGAAGGTTGTATGTGAGTACCAACGGAGAAAGAATGTGCATTTGCATTGATTTTCATAAACAATAGACTCACCCATGCACTCAAGGCATCTGGATCTGTACTGAAAGCTGGGCTAAGTGGGCTTTGGCTTCTGGCTGTCCACCGTTGTTCAATAGGAGAGGGTGCAGGAATATCCTCTTTCTTGATCAAGTTCATGAGCTGCTCGATGTATTTCACATCTTGCATATTTGGTTTTTTAATTGTGCCAGTTGGGAAACAGATCTCAGAGACCCACTGCTGACCACCACAGTCAAAGCCCAGAATCTCATCACTCCAACCTACTCTAATTCCTTCACTTTTCCTCCAGTATTCAGCTTCCACTTGATTGACCTGCAGAAGGACATTTTCATCCATCGTTAACTAGAAATAATGACCAATTCTTGCAGCTGCGATGCATATGTTCCATAGTAAACGAGATGCAAGTAGCAAAGTGTCAAACCAGAATTAATGGTCAGGAGGTTAGGTATATCATACAGGGGAGGGGGGGAGGGAGGGGGGCGATTAAATAACTTCTTAATATTTTTAGCTTAAATGTCAAAAATGAAAATATTTAATTTAGCCAATCAGAGCATACATATATGTAAAATAAATTATAGGGAGATTTGAGCTCATAAAAATGACCTAGACTCAAACAAATACCACGTTTGATTATTCACCAATTGTTGCATTTCACTTTATTTTTCACTCCCTCTTTATTATACGCGGTGCTAAATATGAATTCAATATCGTATAACAAATATTATATTACTTGAATACTTATTGGGGGGTTTGTGCAATCATCATGTACCCTGCATACCCCCCCCCCTCCCTCGGTCCTTTTTTAAGGTTTGAATGTGGGATGGTTGAAAGTCCAGACCTTGACTATATGGGCCTTGTTGAGTGGGTCAAATGCAATAAGCTTGTCCCGAAATTCAGGAAAAGTCAGAGAATCCAGCTCTTCGTCTGAAAGATGTCCCAGAGGATTCCTGCTACCTGCACTGCTACCACCCCATGATCCAGACTCTGCTTGGGTCTTGGTTTCTCCTTGCACTTCTTGTGCAACAACTTTAACATCTTCTGGCCTGTACTCCAATCATAGTGCCAGTCAAACTGAAATCAATACCTCTACCCTAAACAGGTACCAATGGTAACATTGCACTAATCCTTAACCTCATCTTGTGCCAGACATTTTACAATACCCAACATGGAAGGAACATCACCACATGTATAGGTATCACTGCAAGAATATTTCAGGCTGCACAGCTACTGGTATTGTTTGTAAATAACATACCAGTAAGAAAGACATCAACTTACAAATATTTGGACGCCATTTCCTTGTAGAAGGATCGCACTGCACTTAGCCTTTCATCCACACTATATTTGGGTGACATAGTCTCCTCTACAGCTTGCCCTTCTGGTAGAGGATTGCATTGGACAACCACAACTGCATCTGTGTTGGGAATCCACATGTATCTTAAATGCTTGTTCTCTTGCAACCATTTCCTGCAATTTTTTTAATTTTTTTTTGAACTACAGTTAGAACAAGCACATCATAAGTTTGCTTACAAAGGCACATACACAATCTGAACATTATTTTTAGCTACAAAATAAAAAAAGGTCTGTGGGAAATCTTGCATATGTTTCCAAGTATTAAAGACCTATATGAGACAGCAGTGAACTCCATTGTATAGAGACAAAAAGGCGGTTATGGTGAAACCAGATCAGAATAACTCCATATGTACATTGACAGGCTATGGGTTAACACAGTTTTAAGAGAAGTCCAATTTTTCCTCAAAGGTCAATGCAAAACCATTGTTCACAATTCAATGCAAATACATTTGAGGTGCTCATGTCCAAAAGCAAATCTGTTGAACCATGCAAGTTTTCAGGAATGATAGACAGGTTGAGAATACTTTACTTATGGTTCTTTTTCACTTGTTTCATATTCGTGACAGTTGTTTTCTCCAGAAGCTTGTGGGCTGGTACACATTGGAGCTCCACTTCAGCTACCACGCCAAGAGCACCTAAGCCGCAGCGAGCTAGATAAAACAACTCTCCAGACTCGGCCGTAAGATCCACTGTTCCCTTACCAGGTGTGACCAGCTTCAAACTCAATACCTGCTCGTCAACTGGGGGCAACCTTGCTCCAGTTCCATGTGCTCCAACCTGGCAACCATGTTAAGCATGAGATTCAACAACCCCAAAATTCAACATGTTCGATGGTATGCTAGCCTCAAGTTCTAACCATAAGATTTTTGTGTAGAAGATTGTTTAGCTATCATACCATCAAAATTCGCTATGTCTACACCCAAATGCTCTCAATGTGTACAAAGCATACTTCACTGATGAAAACATCGGATATGAGTGCACTGGCTTTAGGATCCAAAACATTGGGTTTGAGAAATGCAATGCCAACAAAGTTTCATTGCTGGATTATGATCCAGTTGACCCTAATTTATGATTGTGTAGGTCAAAAAGGACTAAGCATGAGGCTTTAGAGATATCAGCCTTATCATAGCAAGAAGGTCAGGCGGTTCCAGGATAGGAGCACTACATAAAGACTCCGTCTGTGCACTAAGAAGTTTTAAGTTACTGGTGCATATATTTGATGATAGTAATTCTACGAGCAACAGCCACTGAAATCTACACTGGTAATAGAAGGTAACAGGAGATATGAACAAGATGTGCATTTAACTATCCACTTAATGCAACCACACAGATTAAGCATGATACATAAGATGTAGGAATTATCTGAACATTCAAGTGATACGCTCCATTGTAAAGTCAGGTTTCTTTACATGCTCAGACTCATCTACATCTTTCTGCAAGTCACGCTTGGTGAAAGGTTAGGATGCTGAGCGTAACAACATCAAGAGTATCAAGCCTTCTGGTATTTTGCACCAAAATATGAGAAACTGATTTGATGAAGACCAAATGTGAGCTTTAGAGTACAGGTGATTTGAAACCATAAGATGTAGGAATTATCTGAACATTCAAGTGATCCTCAAAAAAGTCAGGTTTCTGTACATGCTCAGATTTCCACTACATCTTTCTCCAAGTCAAGCTTGGTGAAGGTGAGGATGCTGAACGTGACGACATACATTAAGAGCATCAACAAAACCTTCTGGCAATTTGCCCCAAAATGCGAGACAATGTCTTGATGGAAACCTTAAAGGGTGGCTTAAACCCGAGGCCTTAACCCGGATCCCAAGGGAACTCCAAGGGAAAGCTGCCTCAGACTGGAAATAGTACATGGATGGGTAACCTTCCTAGCACTCGATGATTCCCAATGCACCCTACTACCTGGGATCCAGCCAATCATAGTGGGGGATCCGGGTGAACCGAACGTTTTCAACCAACCACATGGGAAGCTAGGGGCTTGCCTTGGGCAAAATGTTCACCTCTGAAAGGAGCCCAATGGTCTTTCGGAGCCCTTTAATTCCCGTTAATACCGTTTCGAGATTACATATAGACTTAGACCAACTCAAAGATCAACAACATCGAAGTCATCTCCATCTTTCTCTCCATCAGAAACCCACAAAACATTCAGAATCCACCACAAAAAATAATCATACGCAATAAAAATCCAAGCAGGTTTGTTGCTCAGAAATTTGACCTGAATGAACCCCCCGATCTGTTGCTCACGGATCGAAGCATAATTCTGCAAAGTCAACCCATGGGGTCTCAAAGCCTCCACAACTTCAGCCACCCTCGCACCAGCTTGCACCCTAACCCTCTTCGACTCCTCATCAACACTCAAAACCCTGTCCATCAATGCCAGATTCACCATACCCTCATCACTCAGCCCAATCCCATTCGGAGATAACCCTGACCCCACGGGGCGAATCCTCTGTTTCTTCTCATTCGCAAGTTTCACCAACTCTTCCAGCTCAGCCAAACTCTCTGGCTGTGCATAAACCCTCGTTGTGGCCCCATGTGTCCCACTCCAATTGCTTATGGTATGCTCATCTGGAGGTGGAGATTGTCGATGAGTTGCCCTTGGACCTCGCCCTGGGTGGGGGTAATAGTAGTAGGTCAGAATTGCAGAGCCTGTGAGCAGGATCGAATAGCCTATGTATCGTCCATACCAAGGTAACGGAGGCTCTGCGGAGGCAATTGATGCTAAACCCCTGGAATTCCTGGGAGGCAATCCAACCCCACTCTTCGAAAAATTCGAAGAACCCCAACTATGTGTAAACCTTCGGGTTGCGGGAAGAATCGGGCGCTCAATTTCGAATTTTCCTATTTGAGCGCCCAAATTTGCCCGCCTTGAAATCGCCTTGGCAAATTCCAGCAGCTCTTTAGCGCTTCTTCTTCGCACAGCCACCATTGCCATCGAATCTTTTCCCACACAGCCTGTGTCTGAAACTCCACAGAAATGGGTTTTTTTTTCCTTTTTCTTAAACCCCAAACATCATCAACAGAAGAGTCGCTGACTCCTCCTAACTTCCGGTCTGAAAACCTCGATTCATCACGGACCCCGAAATCCAAACTCCGTCGAGTGCAACAAACAGGCAGACAGAGACAAGAAGTAAGAAAGGAAGTGGGATTGCACGAAATTCAAGTTTCTCTCACTGCGGCGGTGGAATGATGAATCCAGTATGCAAGGTGGAATCGGACTTTAAGGTGGAAAGTGCAGAATCATTGCAAGTGCGATGTCCGATTGCATGCGGCGAGAGATTTGTGAGTACGAGGCTTGAGTCTTCCTCTCTCTGCTTAGATTTTGTCAGGCCCTTGAGTCCTTACATTTGCACTCGAGAGGCTGAAGCTTATGGTTTTAGCGAAGTTTGTGGCAATTTGTAAGGTTTAAGAGTGACATAAGGCACGTGGTCATATTATTGTGGCCACTTCCCAACACCATATACAATTTTTGAGAATTGGATCGAATCTGGGAATTGTCTCATCGGGGTTAGTAATTGCGAATCCTGCAAGTTGTCATTCCAAGTTTAGAATTTGAGTTGATATAGGAAGTTGAAGTGAAGATTCCTTTTTCTCTTCAAGTGATCACATAGTGGGTCCTCCCAATTGTGTTACCTCTTGAAATCAGATTGGTGTCTATATTTTGAGCACATAGTCCATCCTCAACGTGGCATGTGTCTTTTTGGTGTCCATTCTTAATCACAACACTTGTCATAGAACACACTCAAATATAGGTGTCTAGTCAAGAAGAGTGACCACTTATAAAAGGTCCACAAATATGACACAACATAAAATCTAAATGTACTTAACCTCTTAAGTGTGTTCTCTTTCTAGTCTTAGTAAACTCACTCCCACTTGCCCATACACTTCGGATTCAGGTTGATATGCAACCAACTAGGATTATTATTGTCAGCGGAAAAGAATGGACTCTCCCCAAGTAATAATGTTCCGTAAAGCATATCATCACTCAACCGACTCTACAACAAAAATACTAGGACTTGGCGTATCGCGAAATTTCTATGGCAATGCAAGCCGGATTTTATTTACCTTGATAGTTGATTATAGAGTTTACCTATGTTCCTTCTACCCCCTTTGTCAAAATGTTATTTATTAGCATTAGTAACCAAAACCAAAAATGTCATGAAAAAAGTAAAGTAACCCCCGGGCACATGGCTCAAATGTGAATTTGTGCTTGTCACTTGTGCAAAAGAGAAACGGGAGGGGGTTATGTGCACACATTAGAACAACCTTCTTCAAGAGGACTTCAAGGATCTTGCAAGTGACACTCCTTCCCTGTGATTAGCAATGGTTAAATAGAAAGATGATCAACAAGATATTATTTTCTATTTGCTTCTAAGTTCCCACGTTTCTAAATTAACAACCATCTCTCATTAGGCCAACTGTAGAATACAATTGTAATTCATGTCACTCCACTTCGCCCTTAACTACACTAAATATGGTACTTAGTGTCACTTACTATTTGGATTTACACAATGCTATATTTTTTTTACTGTTGATGTAATTTTTTACCAACAAAAGTTGTTAGTGTTCTATAATGTCAAAACAACAAATTTAACACTTGTTGGTAAAATACGAGATATATAGTAAATAGGTGTAGGGTAATTCCAAATGGTAAGTGACACTAAATATCATATTTAGTGTAGCAACCCACATGTCATGCATGCAACAACAATAAACCAGCATGTGGCATATGTATTCATGGATGTAAACATGTCACATGATCCCATGGATGAATTTGTATCATCCACATGATAGGGATGAAAAAGTGACCATATTTTCACACAATTCATTGCCACACGAGGTGAAAACCACTTGTGAAACTATTCAATCAATATGAATGATGCTTTAATGTCTCAAAATGGGACTCTCAATCTCAATTGATCGGATCTTGCTCAAAATCAAATTTTCAACTAGCACATTTCATTTCCTCACATTGAAAGTGTCTATTATCCTCCAAAAGCCTGATTACAAAAATTTATGAATGGTTTTACTCTATGACTCACGTGACATAATGCTAAATTCAATCAGCTCAAGATCATATTATGCTTTCAACTTTGCACAATCTACAACACCTATAATTCACACCCTTTCATATCAAGTGTCTCATAAAAAACAATGTAATTTCTAACTACGATGAATTTCCAATTTTCTTTTTGGTCGTTTGAGACTCCTTCGAGGGTCACATAACCTATCGTGCTTTTCTTGTCATCATGTCCATGTGGCATCGTGAAATCCGGAGTCGTTTTCATTCTAAGTTACTCGAATTTTGGTTTGCGAGACACAAGCACAACTTGACCCTAGACATGTTGTTTGTGTTGGTTGCATGAGCCATTTGTGTGAACACCAATTGCATCAACATTGATGTCAACCTTTGATGTTTCAACTACTTAAACCTCATCCTCATTAGGGTACAATTCCATGTCATGCAAAAATCATGTGTTTCAATGAACGGGGAGGATTGGCTGCTGCACTAAATAGTCCTATTAGAGCCACTTCACACACGAGACTGAGAGCCCGTGACCATTACACTTCAAGCACTCTCATTGGTGGAAAAGGCGGAGCCGGTACAAGTTCGCTTCACACTACGCATGAGGGACCAACGGAGTATGTGAATGCAAGATGGATGTAAAGTCTACATGGATTCCTACATGGCATCAAATGGATCATGTTTCATGGTCACTTGGACTATTTTCAAAAACCGCTTCTTGGAGGTAGGCCTAACACAAAACCGGGAGACCATGGCACTCCAAATGCTCACAACCGTTGATTTATTCTATTTTATCATGTGGGAGGACCCACACAAATAGAGATTCATTGAAATAGCATTTGGTTGAGGGCCCGGTCACATACGACTTCACACTACACTTGAGGATCCGTGACCACAGTAGAGGATTCGTGACCACAGTACATGATTTTGAAGGTGTCTTGAGATGGCCTTTGGACACTTTCTTTGGGCTCTCACAATTTCATGGTCTTGGCTCTTGGCTTGTGTGTGAAGTGGCCCTTAGTGTGGATGGAAAATTAACATGGAAACAATTAACGTGGACCACACCAATTTTCTAGTCAAGGTGGGATTAACATGGGTTCATGAACTGGGTCTTCCCCCGGGTCTTCATGAAGACTTTTGACCAAAACATTGAATATTAGTTACAAGAAAAAAGTAACACAAAATAAAATAATCACCCACATTGCTTTTCTAGGAAAACAATTATTGTGGCCCACACTAACTTTTTTACTAGAAATTTAGTGTGGGTTGAGAATTATTGTGACATGTATTAATTCTCATTATGAAAATTTGTGTGGGCTCTAGGAAATTATTGTGGCCCACAATAATAGGACTATTTAGTGTAGTTACAGATGAACTGGTTGAGTCCCGGGGGGGTGCACCTTCCATAACATGTATGAGTACACATATATATTAAGAGGTATTAATTTGAACTTTTCCGTATATGCTACACAAATTATAACTCATAGTTATGTACATGTATGGAAGACCTCTAAAAAGTATACAACATTTGTACTTGTATGATAGGGTCACTTGTTAAGGCTCATTTATTTGGAAGTATGGAGGAGGATGAGGAGTATGATTATGATCACAGATTGATTGATGATTCTAGTGCACAAGGTGGTTACAAGGAAAATTGTAGTGTTGGAGAAGACGCTTCAATCCTATGCAAGGATGTTGTCATAGAGACGGAATTGATGCAATCGCAAGTTGAAAATTATTTACATGAAGATGTGGAGTTGCAAAGTGAGCTTCGACATCCCTTGGATATTCTAATTGATGAACATGAGAATGTTAGAATGCATTTTCAATGTAATGTAAAGTCCATTGTGGCTTATGTAGAGGTAGGGAAGTCTAGAATTTTCAAAAGTATATTTGTTAGTCAATTGAATGGCAATCCAACTTTATATGAAGATCGATTGACTTGGATTAAGGCTAGCGTATTATATATGAAGCCTAACTCCTTACTGCCACAAATCATGATACTATGTTAAATCTTGTGATTGTGGTGTGTGTTTTTAGCACACCTAAAGATAGAATTGTCAATAAAAACATGGTAGACCGAAAAAGTTAGCTTTAATGAACGTTTGGTTTGTTGGAAATATAGGATTATAGGATGCGTAAAAAATTTGGTAATCGTTGGGTGGAGTATAGGGATCCAGTTAACTTGATGGATGTAACAAACCTTAATTCTTTGTTGGAAATTTCTTTGGCATGAACCATCCAACCATGAGATAAGGTAAAAGACCTCCTTACTCTTGCGCAAGAGTCCTTTATATACCTCCCCACCATGCCCAGTTGTCTTAAGTTTAACCAAAATAAAAGCATGTTCATTATTAGCAAATTTAATGAACTCTATGCTTTTACTGTAAACTCATTCTAGACTACCGTTATCTTAGTTCTAGTCGGCATGTACCAATAATGGCCCATGTTATAATGGACCATTCATCAAACATGGAGATTGATTTATGTTGGTATCAAAAAGGAACCTACATGAAGTGGACTTACGATCTTACATATCATTTGTTGGTAAATTTAGAAACAATAATGGCATTCGCTTTAATGACATATATTGTAGACTTAGATGCTTATGAGGTGCATCCAGGGGATGAAAACGTCTTCAACAACTTTATAAATGATTGCTAGGGTTTTACATTAAACATTTGATAGGGGTTCATTATAATTCAAAAGTATATTTGTATACTTATGTTAATGACTATATATGAATTTAAATCTTCTTACATATACATATTGTCACTTGTATTTTTACCATTGGAATTGTACATGTATTGCTTGATTTTACCAAAAAAAATTGTATATAGGGGTTTTTAGAGTATGTTATAAACGCACATGGTTCTTGATTTTTAATGAAAGGTGCACCCCCCCCAGGTTGAGTTTGAGAAATAACCGGTTGAAATTCAAGACTTTAGAAAAACTACTCATCATTTTAGGGGAATCTACAAAATATACCTCAAATTAGTAAAGAAAAACCGAAAGATCACAACATTTAACCGGTTGAACTTGAAAACACTAGGATATCGACCAAATACGCCTAAGGGGCGCTTCACACTATGGCCGAAGGTCGAGAGGCCGTCGATTTCCACCAATCAAATTGCAAGAAACCAAGAGTTTGGCCTCTCGACCCTTCACACTATGGCCAAAGTCCAAAGGCCGTCGCAATTTAAAATGATTACTTTTTGAAGAAGGCGACGGACTCTCAAAGGAAGTTTGGGTCGGATGGGAATAGAAACCCAAACTGTGGTCGAGACTTGAGAGGCTGTCAGTTTTTTTAATAAACAAAATCAATCATTGACAAGATCTTGGCCGTTAGATTGGAAGGGTTATTTTGAGCAAGGAATAAAATGGGATGCTCCTTTGGGTTTGAACTTTGGGTTTGGCCTTTGGAGGCTTCACACTATGCCCGGCCGAAGGCTCCACTTACTACATTTTATTGGCTATTTTCAGCCCATTTCTTTGGACTCTCAACAAAGTTTGGCCACTCAATCCCACGGCCTCTCGACTTGGACGGCCATAGTGTGAAGCGGCCCTAACAAACATCCCCGGACACGGTGTCGAGTAGAGAGGGTTCCACCTTGGGAAAACACTGGTCTTTTGTTTGCAACGAGACTTTGAAGATTTGAAGACTTGAAGATTTCTCAAGATTCAAATGTGTTGCGGCTTGTGGTTCGTTGTCATTTTTGTGATTCCCAGCCCGATTTGGAGGCTAGTCGCATTTGATTTTTTTCGCATCGTAAAACTTGTTGTGGGCTTAGTGGGAAACCATAAAAGCTCTATTTCATGTTTGTGACAACGAAGTGGGATTGATGACCCAAAAGGTTGTTTTCTGTCGTTCCAAATGTCGGGTAGAGAGGGTTCCGCCTTGGGAAAGCACTGGGCTTTTGGCTGCAACTAGATTTGTTTGTCGAACTGTCGAATCTTCTGGTCTTCAAGAGCCTCGGTCTTCAGTTTCTTCAAATCTTCAAACTCTTTGCCATCGACCTATCCTGTTGCGACTCTAAATGGGTTAAGGGTAAGGGTAGGGTGATAAGAAACCACAGGCCTCGGACGGGTAAAATGGGACGTCAGATCACGAGCTGACGTCCGAAAGATTGGCTCCTAAACTTTCAAACCCACGGTGACCAGCAATCGCGCCTCACCAATGGGAACGACAGAAAACAACCTTGTGGGTCATCAATCCCACTTCGTTGTCACAAACACAAAATGGAGCTTTTATGGTTTCCCACTAAGCCCGCAACAAGTTTTACGATGCAAAAAAAACAAATGTGACTAGCCTCCAAATCTGGCTCAGAATCACATAAATAACAACGAACCACAAGCCACAACACACTTGAATCTTGAGAAGTCTTCAACAAAAGACATGTCCGTCTTCTATGGTCGGTCGAAGTCTCAACCCTTCTTTATAAGAGCCAACAGACCTCCCTCCACTCAAACTAGCACAGCTTTTGATTGCTAACTTCCAACCAAACAAGTGAGATCACTCTAGATAAACAACACCATGAAACACAACTTCCTCTTATTTCATTTCAAAATTCTCATCAAATCAACTCACACCATGAGCTTCAATAAAAAAACCCCTTCTTCACAACAAAAACTCTCCTTAAAACTTTTCTCCTTCTCTTTTCTCTCTATATGAGAGAGACAAAGTCCCCCTCTTATCCTCTTCACATGGGCTTCTAATCACCCATTGGTCCAAAAGAAAGCTAAAAATAAAAGTAAAAGTAAAACTAAAGAGGTAAACAAAAAGTAACTAAGAATAAAACAAAAGGTAATCTATTTCTATTCCCTTTATTTTCCTTCAAATCAAAGAATCACAATGCAATACTAAATAAGTACACATCTATATAGTGTACGTATTTACATTACGACAACAGATGTATTTGCGGTTAAATAGGAGTTGAAGAACTACGTACACAGTGGACACTTGATACAAACCCCAGGTTTCTGGTGTGTTATCGTCCCGTCTTTCCCTTCAAATGAAAGAGTACCTTGTCAAAGTGGTAGTCATGAATGGGCTCCCAACATTTCACAAGTCACGTGACCGTTAGAATTCAAGAGGGTGCAATGTTTCGAGCAAAATCCACTAAGGTCGAGGTATCCATAGTCAACCACGTCCATTTAACTGCTCACCAAGGTCATGTAATACCAACATGGATGAGATCTATACTTTTCAGGTGAATGAAGTTAAGGTTTATGTGGTGGCAGCTTGTGATTGATTACCTTCATAAGAGTTTTGACAATTGTCGTAGCCTATGAGCCCAAAATGGTTGCTCATATTTGTTTTATGTTTAGGATCTACTTAGAATTGCAATTGGAGTGTTATTGAAACAATCAAAAGTATAAAAAGAGTGAGGCTTAGTGTGGATTTAGGTTTAGGCCTTAAGCCATTTTGTGTGGTTAAGTAGAGGATTAGTGGCATTAGGGAGTGTTTTGATTAGAGGAGTAGTGTTTGATGAGGCAAGGGGAAGGGCCTTGGGTTTAAATGTTTGAATTAGAACATGTTCTTGTTGGTTTAGAGGGTGAGGAGTTAGTGGATAGGATAAGGTCCTACTAAGTAGGAGAAAGTTTAAAGAGTTGTGGTTGGATGCCCTCTCCTCCCCTTCTCTCCTATCCTCTTTCTCTCCTTCTTCTCTCATATATCCTCCCTCCCTCTCTCTCTCTCTCTCTCCCTCCCCCGTTTGAATTAGGATCTATGTTGTTGGTTTAAGAGTTGAAGGCTTAAAGGATAGGATGAGAGCCTACAAAGTAGGAGAGGATCGAGGGGCTTATCTTGAGCTTTGAGGGGTGCTCACCCCTTCCCTCCCCCGTTTGAATTAGGATCTATGTTGTTGGTTTAAGAGTTGAAGGCTTAAAGGATAGGATGAGAGCCTACAAAGTAGGAGAGGATCGAGGGGCTTATCTTGAGCTTTGAGGGGTGCTCACCCCTTCCCTCCCCCTATATATTCCTCTCTCTCACCTTCTTCACTCACTTGTGTTCCTATTCACTCTCTCTTTCCTTCGTGCTCCTTTGGCACCCCTTTGAGGGGTGCTCACCTTCTCCCTTCCCCTCTCCTTCTCTCTCTCTCCCTCTTCTTGTTCCTCTCATAGAATTGAGTGTTAGAGTTAGAATTGTGTGGGAATTAGTAGAAGGTTAGTGGAATTAGTAGAATTCATAGAGACTTGTAGGGACTTGAAGATACTTGTAGAGACTTGAAGGCCAATGCTCTACCTATTCAAAAGACTAGCATTAATAATTGGCACCCCATGTGTTATAAGTGTGGGTGTGTGGGAAGCAAGAGAGGGGCACGTGTGTGTGCAAGGTTTCAAGGTGAAGAGCCAAGGTCAATTAGTCTTGAAGTTAGCTTTGCATTGTTAGATGTAGTGTTAGATTAAAAGCATTTAGAAACAAATACATAGCTCTAGTATTTAGACTTCTAGAATTTAGACTTCTAGTGTTGGGAATTATAGTATTTAGACTTATAGTACTTACTCTTATAGTATTTACTCTCATAGTATTTTAACTTGCGATATTTAGATTCATAGTTGCATTAAGGTGTGAACTTGGGAAGTTGTTGTGAGGGACTTGTGGAAGACGAGGCGATAATAAATTATATAAGTGTTTTTCAACACTTGTATTAAAGACTTATGTGCCTCATGGAATCAACAAGCCATAGCCTCAGCAAGGTGTCATGCACTAGTGAGATGGTGTCGGCTTTGAAGTGTGCGATAACATGTGAGTCTGGAAAAGGTCCCTCGTGGGGGTTGAGGTTGTGATACCAGTTATGGTCTGGTATTACGAGGATTGTGACTGTGTTTGGGTTATTTTTGGATGCAAATCGTGCCCAATGAAGGGCTTGTTGGGCTTCTTTTTCCGTGTGTGGGTGGACATATCCGTGTCCTTGCCATTTGTACTGGAACACTGTGCCTATTGATCCAAAAACTTTGTCTCGGGGAAATGGAGAGTAGAATTGTTTGAGTGTGGTGGGGCATGTTACTGGTGATGAAAAGTAAGAGTGTGTAATTTGGTAGGAGTTTATGAGGTGTTCCAAGATAGCCTCTGGAAGCGTGTATTGGGAAAGTTTTAGGGGATCCTTTTTGGAAGTTCTATATTTATATCGTTGATATAACCATGCAACTTCTGTTTCAAATGGTTGGGTGGAGGGCTCATATGTAGGGGTTTTTCTAAAGTTGTTTGGTATTGTTCCCATAGCCATTTTAGTCTTTGTTCGGGAATGGTGATCAAGTGATGGCCAGTGTTATCGTATATGTGGGATACTCCGTGTTGAGTTTGAATAGTGTTTTGTGTGTAAGCGATATCATTTTCTGGGTTGCATACATTGGTGTGAATGTGGCATAGAGGTATGATTCACGGGGGGGGGTATATATCGGGTGTCTCTCATTTGTTCCTGATTGAAGTTTGTTTGTAGTATGGTAGTGAAGTGTTGGTGTTGTTTCCGTGTGTAGTATTGTGTTAAGAGTAGGATGTTATGTTTTATGGCGTTTTGGTTGTTCCAAGGAAACAAATCTCTTTGGGGCAGCCATTTGTTGTAAGTTGCCTCATCTGGGAATGACCATTGGCATAGGAAGGATGTGAATTTTTTGTGATTTTGTATTTATCTTTGTATGTACCTGGGCGGTCATTAAGTATGACTTGTATTGGGAAATGTGTGGGGTCCTTTAAGAGGTGTAGGGGTGGTTTTGGGTATTCTGGCGGTGGTGGGGGTAGAGGGTGTGTATTGTGTTCTCTCGGTCTTGTGTATATGCTATGGTTTTGTATGTGATATTCGTTTTTAAGGTGTTTGGTGTGTTGTGTGTTATGCACCTATTTGGGCACTGGTTGTGACATGAGGTTTCACAAAAGAGTGTTATGGCGTGGTCTAATGCAAGTTTTTCTATTTTAGTGGGTGAGCTATAGTAGTGTTTAAATTCATCATTTGTCATTAGGTGTGTACCGTTGGGGTGTTTGATTTCAGTTATGTTGTGTAATATTAATTTGTGTAGATATTTTAAGGATTGTGCGGGGGTTATCGTTGGTATAGTCCTTGCTTGCCGCATCCATTGTGTTTCCAGCGGTGTGGGGAGGAGGGGGAATTTGTCCATTGTGCTTCTGAGATGGGTTCCACTACTTGTTTTAAGTAGGAATAGGGTTCTTGTGATTGGTGATCTTATACAGTCGTGATGTGATATGCACGTTAGGTTTTGTGCCCCTCCATGTTTGGCGAGTATATGTTTTACTAGTACGTTGTATATCCTTCCTAGTCTGCCTTTGTCGTTGAGGGTGTTGATGAGTTGTTCTCCTATGCATGTGATGTATGCATTTTTGAGCGAGAATGCTTCTGTGCCAAACATGTCGTATGGTAATTGTGTAACAGCATTCGACATACACTTTGGTAGGCCGCAGATAGCTTTGTGTAGAGCGGTTACTTTTCTATCAAGTTTTTTATGGCTGGGAGTGAGTATGGGACAGCGTAGAAACTATATGCGATACATGCTCGTATTACTGTGTCCGCCATATGTATTTTTTGCTTCATGGTAGCCGGGCATGTGATTAATAGTTTGCATTGTTTTATTAATTTGGTCGTTGTTATGTGTGTTTGTGTTTTCCATTGTAATGATGGGACTAGGCTTATTCCAAGGTAGACATACGGCTCGTGTTGGCTAAGTATGGGTATTGGTTGGTTTCTGAAGTTAATGTTTGTGTTTCGTAGTTGTGTTTTAAAGGTTAGTGGGTTTAGTTTTGATTTGTTGGGGCAACCAGTGACTGCACATTTTGGTATGCCCAGGTCCATTCATGCCCATGCGTAAATATTTATCGAGTTTGTTCAATTGAAGTTGGAGGGATGTTAGTTTGTTGGCCAAAATTGCTAGGTCATCTGCGTAGGTTGCTGAGCTTATTTTTGTGTTGGAGGTTTTGAAGGAGTATTCGTTGTTCCCCCGTTGTAGCCATCTAAGGAGTGGTTCGAGAGAAATAAGGAAGAAGTATGGACTTAGTGTATCTCCCTGGATGGTTCCTCTTTGTATGGGGATTGGTTGTGTTTTACCAAAGTATTCCCCTATGAGTGTGGTGGTGGATTGTGAATAAATATTGCCTATCAGAGTTACGGCATCTTGCGGGTATCCAAGGTCTTTCATGACGGCGAGGAGTCTGGCATGGTCAATTGAACCAAAGGCATTTTTGAAGTCAATATATAGTATGTATATATCCTGGTTTGTGAGTCTAGCATCTTCTAGTGCCGAGATGAGGGTTTGTAGTTGTCGTGATGTGCATCTCTCAGCTCTAAAACCTTCTTGGCTATCATGTAGGATTTGGTGTCTTTCCCCATATGCCGAGAGGATACTTGTAAGTGTACTAGTAAATAATTTGTATATTGTGTTGGCGAGTGCTATTGGTCTATGATTGGTTAGGTGATATGGGTCACCTTTTTTGTATAGGAGTACGGTGAGGCTTGTTTTCCAAGATTTAGGGATTTTTTTTGTTTATAACATTGGGTAAAGAACAATAAGAGGAGTATGTGGAATCTTGGTGGCATATTTTTTAGTATGGCATTGGGGATTTGATATGGTCCGGGGGTTTTTTCCGTTGGCCAGTTGTTGGAGGCATATGTCGTATGTTTCTTGGTCTAGGTATGTATGGAGGGGGGTTAGTGGTTCGCCTCTCATTTCGAGGGTATAGCCATCTAGGTCATGTCATGGGTATTGTCTGACTCCACATGTGCAGCGTTGTGGGTGATCAGGTTGGTAGTGGCATGTTGGGACAGTTGGCCTATTGCTAATTGATTGTTGAGCATGGATTTCTTGTGCGATTTCTTCTAGGTTTATAAGGATGTTGTTAGATCTGTCTATGAGGCAGTCAAGTGGAGGGGTGTCGTTGTTTTTAAAGACTTTCTTATTTATTTTCTTGGGGTTTTTTGTCATAAAGTTGTTGGTATTTTGATATAGCTTTTCTAATTTGTTTTAGGGAGTATTCTGTTGTGATTTTTTGGGCTTTATTTTTAGCTTCTTTTGCTTGTTTGGCTAGGTCCTATATCCATGCGTCATACGGGAGAGGTGGGTCGGGGGGTGTAGGTATAATACTATGGGTATGGTTGCAGATTTCTTGAGTGATAATGGGGTGGTTTCTCCAGTTTTGGTTGTTTTTTATGATGTATATTGTTTTTCGGATAAGATGGTAGGTTGAGAGGTGATTTTTCCATTTCTTTTGCAGTGCAGTGTAGTGATGTGCAGTGTAGTGATGTGCAGTGCAATGTTTAGATGTTGGAAGTGCACATAGTTTTTTATTGGAAAATGGCAATCGGTGACTAACACAATTGTAGGGGGAAGATGAAGGTTAAGGTGGAGGAGGTGATGGCCTTTATATTGCATGTTTGAAATTTGACATTCATTTGAGTGGAAATTTTTAATTTTTGCATTTTTTTAGTGGAAATCTTTGATTTGTAGAAACTTATTGATGTGTACTAAGATTGTTGTAGTTTACACTAAAATTGTTACAGTGACATATTCTTATTATTCAAGTCTTGTCCATTGTCTTCATTTCAAGTTTTTTTTTCTAATCTCAAGATATAAAGCTCAATAAATTCACTTGTGCTAAAGTTAACACATGGAACTTTCACTTGTGTCCCAATGGAGAAATTTCCCCAAATTTCTTTTCATGTCCCGTGGTTCATAAGGCTTAGAAGGGAATGTGGAAAGAGTGGGAATTTTGCTCATGTCCCTTGATTGATAATGGGAATGTTCAGTTGGACATGGGAAATTGTGTAGATGGGACATTTTGTATGGATGATGGGAATATGTTACTTGGGAGTTTTTTCAAAGGGAAATTTCAAAAATTAAATAATCATAGACATTCCATAAACTTGGTCTAACCTATAGGTAGGCCCTTCCCACCTACAAGATGAGGCCCAAGGGTGTTGATGAAGGGGTTCGAATCTTAGACCTCACAACCCTACCCCAACATCTTAGCCACCAACTCATTGCACGTTGCATGTGTAATTAGAGGGCCTTTAAACACTTTATATGTAAAGCCGGCATTTACCTTGTAATGTAAGAATGTAGAAATTAAAACACCTCTCCTCCATCGAACATAAAAACTTGTCCCTTATAGATTTTTGGCAGATTCATCTCAAATAATTTGGACTAGACTAATTTGGGGTCTTTGAACCTAAATCTGATGCCTAAATGACTTAAAATAGTAAATTGAGGATTGTTTACTATTTTAAGGCTTCTTGTTGGATGAATGAAAAACACTTGTAGGTGGTAATTCCCTCTCTCTCTCTCTCTCTCTCTCTCTCTTTCTCACACACATTGGTAATTACTTACGAAGGTGACTCACATTTAGATGTAGACTAGATCTACAAGATCTCTAAAATGAAACAAAGATAGAACATTATTTCATGGACATTCAATAATAAACATGCGATTAGTATGAGATGATTAGCAAATCTAAATCGAAGTTGTAGTCACTTTTCCGATAATTTTTGAAGCTCATAATGATAAGTTATTCATTGTTAAAGTAAAAACCCTAAACCGGCGGAGATAGAGTCAAGTGTGGAGGGGCCATCATGTTTTGAAATAAAATTATTGTATTCCCATTATTGAAAAGTTGAAAATGCCCCTTTGATTGAAAGGGACAATTGTGAGATGAAACAAACTCTCATATTTGATGCATCTCACTTTGGTTTGTCCCATGATGATTCCCCTCTATCATGGGACATACAAACTTCCCATCTATAACATTGCGACCCATAGGATTTAAGGGGTATGTTCCATGTTCTTCCCATGGGACACGATTTGAAGTTGCTTGTGTAACAATTGGTTGCCTTGACTTTCCTTGGGCTTGGTGTGATATGTTTTTCTTATTCTTCTCGGGGGAGATGAATCCCATTCAAATTGTCATATCTCCTAGCTCACACCTCTGATTGAGGTGTTCTTGAGCATTTTAGAATTGGCATGCCATAAGCTACACATAGCTTATGACCTTACCCTTGTGCCTCCTAGTCTTTGTGGGTGGAAAGCGTTCCCGACGCCCGGGGCCCTCATCCACACTAGGATCACTTGGGCCCTCTCACCAACAGTGCCACAAGTTTTGGGTGTCATTCCAGGGTCCTCCTTGTGCCCATGGTATTTCAAACACTCCTCATGGAGAGGTACACAACATTCAGCCTCACCAAATGGAGTCGATGCCCTCATCGACTATACTCGTAGTCAGCACACTTATTCTCAAGTTGTCATCCTCTATGGTGCGGCATTGTGTTTACCTTAGGGCGCGACCCCCACAATGCATCTTCAAATTTTGCATACTCCCAAAGATGTCGTTGTAAGGTGGTCCATTAGCGACCTTGGATCACTCTTCCAAGTACCTAACCTACACTAGACCCACCGACTTTTGGACTCACTTGGGTTGCGCCTCCTTTGGGCCTCCCACCTTAGGCTCCACAAGCTTAACTTAATACATCTAGGCCGAACTTCAATGCTTCCACTAAGTTGACTTGGTTGCAACTCCAAGATGGCTTTCCATTGTTAAACCACGTTCGATGGCACAAGGGTGATGCCAAGTCCCGCCCAATTCAATTCCCACTTGTCCATTGGGTCCATTGTCGCGGACCTCTCCATGAGGACTGCCAGAAACACCATCGGCACATGGAGGGCCCCGGAGTGACACCCGAGACTTGTGGCGCCGTTGGTGAGAGGGCCGAAGTGATCCTAGTGTGGGTGAGGGCCCCGGGCGTTGGGAATGCCTTCTACCCATGGACACTATGAGGCATGAGGGTGAGGCCGTAAGCTATGTGTAGCTTATGGTGTGGTGATTCTAGAATGCTCAAGAACATTTCAATCGAAGGTGTGAGCTAGGAGATATGGCAATTTGAGTGGGGCGTTGTCCCGAGACAGCGCCCTGGAACAGCAGGTGCCTGGGAATGGCTCCCGGAATTGTGAAGCTTTAAACTGGCATAACTTTATCAATATTTACCCAAATGGGGCAAGTGAATAGTCCATCGGCATCTATGTGAAATGTAGATGACGATGGAATGGTTGAATGTTACAATCAAAGGAGATATGAAGAAGTTATGGGGTTCTGAAGCTACTAGGGGCTTCCAGCCCCAGAGGCTAAGGGAAAATGTCTACTTGGCCTCAAATCTTGGTAAAGAGATAAAATGTTACTTGACGGTGGAGTTTGGGCCCTGCCTAGAGTCCTAAAGGCTTATATGGGTGAGGTTGTGTGGTCTCATCCACCCGAGGCCAAACGGCAAGGCCTCCATGGACATTGGCCCAATGTGAGGGCATAGTTGCCTAGAATGGCTCGGGTTGTTGTAGTGTTGCTGCGGCAACACGATGATTAACATGAGATTGGACTTCCATGGATGAAATTCTACATCTAAGAATTGGTTACCATGTAAGGGGTGAGTCCCGAATGAAAAAATAGGAGGGTTGGTCCCCCTCATATGAACTAAGAAGGTCCGCGGTATGGGGAGCTAACCATTTGTATTGTGGTATGCGAAGGGTTAGCGCTCGTTATCCTTGGCAAAATGAAAAATGGACCGAGATAGTTAAAGGAACCTAGCAAGGGTTGCGACATTCATGACTCCCATGCGCCAACTTTTGTTAGCTCGTAGATAGCACTGTTATGAGCACACGCCATCGGCTTGCCCCCGCCCGGACAAGCCCATGGCTAAGAGGTTTTTTAATTTTATCCAAGGCTGCTCCCAGACATGGTTCCAATTACTCGGCTTACCCAACCTAGTTTGGCATATCTATTCTCCCTCATCCACTAACCAAGCACAAGTACAAGATTAGGACCTCATCTCATATTTTTCTCTTTGCACCACTAGAGTTGAACTTCATTGCCTCACGTCCAAGAACAAGTACATGTTGTGGAGGGCATTGCCTCGAAAATAAGTGTACTAGTAGCGTCTCCCCCCCACTAAAGGAGATTGATGTCCTCATCAATGCCTACGTTTTTTTTATTGGAACCTTTAGCCCTAGATTTTTCAAAATGCTTCACCAATTCCTTGGCATTCACCATGTCTCTTGCCATTACCCAAGCGACTTCTTTCTCATGGTATCTTCGCCATTTCACCAAGTATTTATTTCCTTGTTGTTTGGGCTTCCTATACTTGAGGATGCCCTCTCCCTCGTAAATGACCTACTACAAGATCGGGAGGTGGCCGAATCACTTGATTGTGATCAGGCCACAAGGTGTTTTCTTTGAATGGCTTTAATAATGAGACATGAAATGTTGGATGCATTTTGATCTCGGGCGGTAACTCCAACTTATATATGTCCTTGAACACTCGTTTCTTGATGGGAAACTCCAACTTTGGACATGAGCTTTGGAGTGAGGCCTTCGGGCAAGGTGAAGTTGTTCTCATTCAACAACACCTTTTGGTCCACCTCATACTCCACTTCACATCTCCCGGCATTGACTTGCTTTTTGTAGCGCTTTCGAGCTTCCTCCACCAACAACTTGGTCATCTCCAAGACTTGTTCACGTTTCTTGGCCAAGTCCTCACCATCTTGGTTTAATTCTAGTGTTGAATGTACCCCTCGAGAGCTAGGATAGTAGGTTGGAACGCACTCCATAAGCCATCCACCACAATCACTTTTGGCAACCCGTGGTGCCTCCACCATCCTTTGAGAAAGGGCTATGCGGCCTCCAATGCGGTTGCGTTTTCCACAATTGGCACCATGTGTGCCAACTTGGCAAACCGCTCTACCATCATCATGATGGCATCATATCCTTGTGATTCCGGCAAACTTGTGATCAAGTCCATGCACATACTATGCCATGGCCCCGGCGGGATAGGCAACGGTTGCAAGAGGCCGGTTTGCTCTTAGTAAGAAATTCGATTCACTTGGCACCTTGCACAAGTTTTCACAAAGTGGGTTATATCCTCCTTTATGCGCAACCAATGGTACCTCTTTGACACCAATCTATGGTGGTTTTTTCTTTCTCCTCTATGGCCGGCAATGGGACTATCATATTCTTCCTTCAAAATTGATAGCCTCAACTTGACTTGTGGCACATATACCCGACTTTGCTTATACTTGAGCAATCCATCCACCAACTTAACCCCTCTGAGCACCTTGCTCTTGCGAAGCTCACCTAGAAACCTTTGTGCTTCGGGGTAGTTAATGTACCCTTCCCTTATTTTGCATCACATCTTTCCTTCACCAATAAACATTAGCCACAAGGCTTGGATGGCACTCATTGCTTCAACCTCTTCCCGTTTACTTAACGCGCCCGGCACCACATTGCCATGGCCCGGTTTGTGGATCAAATCCACCTTCATAAGCGCCAAAGTATCGTGCCACCGCAATGGCTTGGCGCTCACTTGCACTTGTGTCTCCAAATACTTCAAGGACACATTGTCCGTGTAAACCTTGGTCTTGTGCAACCCCAAATCGTGTTGCCACATCTCCAAGCAATGCACTACGGTGAAGAGTTCTTTTTCATGAGTTGGGCGTCTCCTTTGACAACCATCGATCTACCTTCATGCTCCCACATGCAATGGCCATCCATCTTGCATCAACACTCCACCAACAACAAAGTCATTCGCCACCATATGCACCTCAAAAGGTTTGTCAAACTTCGCGAACTTGAGCATGGGCGGTGAAGACAACTTGCTCTTAAGCTCCTCATAGGTTTGGTGACAAGGCTCATCCCACTCTTGGGATAGCTATTTTTCAACAAGCCGGACAAGGTCCTAGACTCCTAGCAATCTTAGAATAATCTTGAATGAAGCGGCAGTAGTAGTTGACTAGGCCAAACAATGACCTCAGCCCTTTTTGGGTCAAGGGCCATTTCCACTCTTGGATTGCCTTGACCATCCTCATGTCCGTCCACCAACTTCATTTGTCACCACATAGCTCAAGAACTCAATCTCTCGTTGAGCAAAGTTGTTTTTTACTCCTTGGCGGTCAAATTTTTTGAGCAACCCATTGGTGAGTACATCCTTGTACCTCACCAATACCCCACAAACGTGGTTTAGGGGAGGCCAATCTCTCCTAGACTCCCCATGAATTCCTTGGAGTTGCTCCAATGGAACCATGATATTATTTGTTCAATTTTCATTTGGTCCATTGAGACCAAATTCACCTTGACTCCTCCTACCATAGGAGTCCTTCTCAATTTGAAACTCACCTCTTTGCCATGACGGCACACACAAACACACCGGCTTGTGGCTCACATTTACCATGTGAGTTTCAAAAAAGATGTCCTCCACAATGAGGTGCACCTCATCTATTTCACATAGTGTGAAATCTTCACAAATTCCAATGTCCCACATTTCAAGGTCACATGCAATGCCACCTCCTTTGCCTCATGCGGTTCGCCTTTTGCAAACTGCACCTTGATGGGCTTGCCCGCTCTACGCGTCGGCAAGCCCCAACACATTGTAAGCTTGGGGCTGATGGAGGAGTGCGTTGCCTCTTTGTGAACCCATGAGACATTTCTTCCATTAATTTGGGCCTTAAGGTACAAAAGATTTGGCCTTGGCTTAAGGCTATTTGCCTTGGCCACAAGGCCACCGTCTAACATTCCGTCCGCGGCAACAACATGATTTATCTTGGTACCACAAGGCCACCTTCTAACATTCATCCGAGGCACAAACATGAATTACCTTGGTACCACAATGCCACCTTCTAACATTTTATCCACGGCACAAACATGATTTGCCTTGGTACCACAAGGCTACCTTCTAACATTCCGTCTGCGGCACCAATATGGTTTGCCTAGGTAACACAAAACCACCTTCTTTGTTTCCAACATTGGCTGGCTTTCATCCTTAGGTGCCACCATTGTTGGAAGTTGTACCTTTAGTTGCCCTTTGTGTTGGTTTGATGGCCCAACTTCTTGCGCTCTTTGCCTCGGGACATATGTCGGCTCAAGCCACTTTGTTGTGAGGCGCCACCTTACTTTCTTTTGGGTCCATCGGCTTCAATGCTCTCATCAATCTTGATGGTCCCCGCCATATCCTTGAAAAACTTCCGAAATTTGAACAAGGTGTCCACCACCCATTTTTGCAACCCACCCAAGAAAATGCATTTTCTTGAAAAATCTTCCATCTTAGGTGTAGCATTCATTTGGGCGTTCAAATCTCGCACATAGGCTTTAAAAAACCCCGTGTGCCTAATTTCCACCAAGTTCATTCCCTTATGCAATTCTTGGTACTCCGGCGAGAACCTCTCAACAAACAACTCCATGAAACCAACCTAGGTCAAGTTTGCCACCACCTCGGGCTTTTGCGCTTTCTTGCTAATCCACCACTCAAGTGCATGGTCTTTCAACAAGGTAGCCACTATAGAGACCTTATCGTCCACCTTGGCCTTGGGACATCCAATTCCAACACAAATTCATTCACCTTTCTTGCCTTGCCAAGCCCCGCAAAATTACTTGGCATGTTTGCATTGGCCAACTCTTTTCTTAAAGAAAAAAGCCTAGCACCTTACATCATGAGGGGCTCGATCATTTTCTCTTGTTGGACCTTCTCATGCTTGCCACACTTGAGTTCTTACTTGATGGAGTCCATGAAGTCAAGCATTTTGAGTTGGAATTTCAATCCAACATCACCACTTTCCAAGCTCTTGGGTGCATTCGGTAATCTTGCCCTGAATTTTCTTCGAGATTTGCGGGAGCCCTTCCAAAGGCCTCCTCCATTTCCTCACCAAATTCACCATCATCCCCACCATTGCCATTAGAATCAATGGTGGGCTCAAATTCCCCTTAGACATGATCCTTGTTCCATTTTGAGCATCACAACCTTTCAAAAGCCCTGGGTTCACCTTCATCACCCGCATGTCTGATAGCTATCTATTTGTCAAAGTGCTAGCTCAAAGAATGGAACCTAGCTCTGATACATTGTGTCGGAACCCTTGCTAGCTCCCCTTAACTAACTTGGTTACTTTTCCAATTCCAGCAAGGATTACGAGCGTTAACCCTTCGCATTCCGCCATGCGAATGGTTAGGTATCCATACCGCAGACCTTATAGTTCATAGGAAGGGGACCAACCCTCCTACTTTGCTTTCGGGACACACCCCTTAATAGATAACCCATTCTTAGATGTGAACTTCCATCCATGGAAGTCCAATCTTATGTTGATCATCGCGTTGCCGGAGCAACACTACAACAACCCCAGCCATACTAGGCAACTATGCCCTCACATTGGGCCAATGCCCGTGGAGGCCGTGCCGTTCGGCCTCAGGTGGGTTCGGCCATACCACCTCATCCATATAAGCCTCCAAGACTCTAGACAAGGCCCCTACCCCACCATCAAGTAACCTTTTGTCTTTCTCCCAAGAGTTGGGGCCAATTAGACATTTTCCCTTAACCATTGGGGCTGGAAGCCCCCAACAGCTTCACAACCCCATAACTTCTTCATATTGTCTTTAATGCTAACAAACAACCACTCCATCGTCATGTACATTTCACGTAGATGCTGATGGACTATTCACTTGCCCCATTTGGGCAAGTATTCAAGAAGTTATGCCAATTCAAAGCTTCACAGTCTCGGGAGCCACTCCCAGGCCACTGCTGTACCAGGGCGTTGTCCCGGGACAAAGCCCCATTCAAATTGTCATATCTCCTAGCTCACACCTCCAATGGAGGTGTTCTTGAGCATTTTAGAATTGGCATGCCATAAGCTACACATAGTTTATGGCCTTACCCTTGTGCCTCCTAATCTTCGTGGGTGGAAAGCGTTCCTGACGCCCGGGGCCCTCATCCACACTAAGATCACTTGGGCCCTCTCACCAACAGTGCCACAAGTTTTGGGTATCACTCCGGGGTCCTCTTTGTGCCCATGGTGTTTCAAACACTCCTCATGGAGAGGTACACGACAAAGTGGTCAAAATGACCCAAAAACTCTACCATAGGTTGGTAGAAGGTTAGAGATGCCAGATCCAGGCTTATATTGTGGAAACGACCTTCGGAAGTTGGCCGATTGGGCCAAAAACATGAGCTGGTAGGTAGTGTCTAGGGCATATTTTCAAGCCTTAAACATAAGTTTTAAGGGATTATACATCAAAGGAGTTTTCTAGGGATGGACTAGCTTGGAAAGTGTTTTTGCAAGGCTTGGACGTGACTAGCGGTGAATTAATTAATGGAGCAAGGAAGGAGTACGAAGATTCATTAACACATCTTGCTATTTGTCAATGTCAAGGTAAAGGAATGTAATGAACATGAAAATGATGTTGAGGATGAGGAAGGAATGGAAGACAATAGGGATAATTACAAAGCTTTTACTCATGGTCCTACATAGATTGTATTGAGAGGGTTCGTTATTTGTAATTTTATGACAATGTTTGGGAATTTGGTTTTTAAAACAAAAAACATTCACAATCAATGGACAATAATTTGTGTGAGAGATTGTCTTCAATGCCAACAACCTTAAAGAATGAAAAAAAACTTGTCAGTTGATGTTAATGTGGGTGTTAGAAATTTGTAACCAAACATGAATGTATTTCTTTGGATTTTTTATTTCAATTCAAATTTCATGCTTTGGGAGTTTGAAAAATTGTGCAAGTCGATTGTTCCCATTTGATTCATAGTGCTAGGTCATCCAGGTTGGCTAAGAATATTAATAGTTGCCCTACCAAATTATCTCCCGAGCAATAGTTTTATTTATTGATGAAGGATGATAATGTGTTTACTTAAATTTTGTCAGTGGAATTGGTCTAGATCCTTTTCATGTGATGATGAAATATTTATTTTTGGTTGTATTAATTGTGTTCTTAAAGGAGATCCAATAGCCGGATGCAAATGTGCAACGCTAGTGTTGCAACATGAAGATAGATTTCCTTAGCTGCATTGAAATAAATGATAATACTTTAGTGGAGATTTGAAAACCTTGGAAGAACAATATGCACACTAAGTGGTTCAATAAGAGGGGAAAATTGTATTGCATGAACAACACTGTTGTGGTTAGTCACAACAATTTGTCCATACATTTGGACTTTGGCCAACCGGGTTCTTTTCATGACATCACCCTCTTTAGATATTCTAACTATTACCATAATTTGGAGCAATTATTTTGCTCATTCTAGTGAGTGCTTCAAATATTTGCTAGGCAATTCGAGATATTTAGGAAATGAGATGTTCATTATGTAACGGCCTGGCCAACACTGGTTAAAAATGCACTCAAAGCTTTTAACTAAATGCATCCCAACTATTGACTTAGGGTAGAATGGGGGTACTAAAAGGTCTAAAGAGGAAACAATGTTGTTTGATGATACACTTTGATTTTGCACAAAGCCCAAATTCAATTATATGTTTTGTGCTTGTGCTTTAATGACCACTTTCCTCCACCGAAAGAACATAGATTCTACCTACGAGGTTGAAGGTAACCAAATAAAAAGGGATGGTTGGGATGGGGATCATTATAGTACACATAGGAATGGTGTTGTCAGCCCAAAACCTCCACCCTTATGCGTCGTAATCCGGGTGGAAGCTAATGACTTACATAAGCATGAACCACTTGCCTGTCATCTCCATTCCACTTCACACACCATTAAGTGAGAATAATGTGCACACACTGTTAATAATGAAAGGAAAATCCACACATCAATATGAAGAGAATGCCTACACTCCAACCAGTTATCCTTCAGATACTTCTAACTACTTCATCCATTAACTAATTGAAGGCCTTAACTAATGCCTATCTACTCCTAATGCAATTCCACACCATCAATCCTTAAGGGTCAACTAAAAATTTGATACTCCTACTTCCATCATTTCCTCCAGCCTCTAAGCCTAACTAAGGTGTGGTGTCCATTAGGAGCCCTGGCTTCGGCCTTCTGTGGCCAGGCTTCGGCACTCTGTAGCATCAGGCTTCGGCACTCTATAGCCAGGCTTCGGCACTCTGTAGCATCAAGCTTCGGCACTCTGTAGCCAGGCTTCGGCACTCTGTAGCATCAAGCTTCGGCACGTTGTAGCATCAGGCTTCGGCACTCTGTAGCCAGGCTTCGGCACTCTGTGGCATCAGGCTTCGGCACTCTGTAGCATCAAGCTTCGGCATTCTGTAGCATCAGGCTTCGGCACTCTGTAGCATCAGGCTTCGGCACTCTGTAGCCAGGATTCGGCCAAGAGCCTCTACCCTGGGACCGGAAATCCGGGACCTTACCCATCTAAGAGCCCCCCCCCTCATGAGGATTCACTCATCACCCTAAACGAACACTCTCACCCTTCAATCAAACACTTAGCTCTCTCTCAACTCACTTCCCTTAATATCAACTCAAATCACATCAAAGCACCTAATTCTTTTATTTTATTTTATTTTGATGTTGGAATTGACCATGGAACATGAGCAACACCATGACAACATCAGAACTATTTAAACGCGATCCACTCTTAATACTAATGCAACTACCCACCATTTCCAAAACTTGAACATCATTTTCCTTCAACTAAGAATGTGGGCACCAATTTGGGCTCACATAACTGGCGACTGCCGGACGTGCGCGTTGGGAAGCTCTCACCATTTAATGTCTCCAATTGCAGTGAGTTGTTCGGGAACGCCTCCCGAACGAGGTAGGGCCCCAACCAAACTGCATCAAACTTATGCGGAAATTCAAGTTTCCTTGCATCTTGGATTAACACCATCATTCCCGGCCTCAGTGCCCTCTTCTTGTGTCGCTTGTCGAAGGTGATCTTCCTTCGTCTCTGAATGGCTTCAATGTGTTGAGCTCCCATCCGTCTTCTCTCATCAAGCTCCTCCAATGTTGCCAGCCTATTCCTTAACGACTAACTCTCCATAAGACGTGAATGGATAGCAACTCTTAGTGATTCCACCTCGAACTCAATAGGGAGGGTGGCCTCCAACCCATACACCAAGGAAAAAAGGGTGGCTTGGGTCGTCACCTTGAAGGTTGTTCGATACGCCCATAATGCCGCTGTCAACTTAACATCCCAATCCCTCTTAGAATCAAGAATCGTCTTGCGAAGGATACTCACCAATATTCCGTTGACGCGCTCCGTCTGACCATTAGTTTGCGGATGATAAGGAGTGGTTTTCCTATGGTCTATTTGGAATTTGTCGGTCATCTCTTGAATTAAGGAATTCAAGAAATGAGTTCCCCGGTCCCTCACTAGAATCTTCGGGCACCCAAACCTCGAGATGATGTTTTCGTACATAAATGTGGCTGCGTGTACAGCTGTATCCATCTTGACAGCTTTAACCTCCGCCCACTTGGTCAAGTACTCGGTAGCAACAACAATGTAAGCCATGCCCCTTGAGGAATGGGGATGAACCTCGCCGATATAATCAATTCCTTATTTCTCAAAGGGAACTAAAGGTAAAGATACATGGAGTGGCATCTCCATGTGGAGGTCATTCCTCGCATACCTCTGACAAGCGTCACATCGCTTAACATAAATGTGAGCATCTTTGAACAAGGTAAGCCAAAAGTAACCGGCTCTAAGAATCTTTTGACCTGTAAGTTGTCCAGAGAAATGCCCCCCACACGCATTATCATGACATGCGGCTAGGATGGAGGGCACTTCGACCTCTGACACACATCTTCTCAACAACCCATCGGCTCCCCTCCTAAACAACATATGGCCTATCACTGCAAAGTGTCTGCTATTGACTCTAATTTTTCTCCTATCCTCTTTTGTCCATTCTCCAGGCAACTGCTGAGTTATCAAAAACTCCACAATGCCCGCATATCACTCGGGTTGGGCGGTAACCACAAAGAGGTTGTCGTCTATCAACCTATCATCCACCGGACTATCACCCATCTCCTCTGATAATCGCGACAAGTGGTCAGCTTTTAAATGCATGCGATCGGGCTTGTATTCAACGGTGTAATCAAACTCCTCCAGCAACAAGACCCACCTAGCGAGCCTTCCGCTCAATTCCGCCTTATTGACTAAATACTTGATAGCCATGTGATCCACAAAAAAAACAACAGGATTGCACATGAGGTAATGGCGAAACTTCTTAACTGAAAACACCATGGCTAAACACTCCCTCTCTGTGGTAGAATAGTTCCTCTCCGCCGGTGTCAATTGCTTGCTAGTATAAGCAATGGGTTGATCCTTACCCTTCTCCCCTGTCGACAGACACAATGCACTACCAACTGCTACATTGCTAGCATCACAAAACACATAAAAAGGCTTATCCCAATTGGGTGGCCTCAACACTGGGTAGGTGCTCAACTTAGACCTCAACTCCTCAAATGCCCTTTGGCAAGCCTCTGTCCACTCAAACTTACAGTCCTTCCTAAGCAACTGAATGATAGGAACTGCTATCTTAGCGTAATCCGGGATTAAGTCCCGATACCTGTCAGCCATAAATCCCCACCCTTTTGCATCTGTGGTCCAGGTAGAAGTTTATGGCTCACATGTTTTTGTTGACCCTTGGCCTCGGAAACCCCGTGCTCATGCTCCAATGAATTGAAATATGAAACACATTTTTTTTCTTTTTATTCCACCTCACAGGGCATTAGTACTGAAATTCACAACATTGAATTCACAACACCCTAACTTGGAAACTCACCCCAAGGTGAGTGTCAAAGTTGACTCTTCCTAAAATTAATTATCCCTCTAAGATTTAGTGAACTAATGATCACACTATTAATGTTATGTCCTTATGCCATCCCAAGAAGGTTTAGGACGTCACCTCAAGCCGCGCTCCTTCCTCAAAACAAAATGCATAAGTGAAAATGCAATTCATTCCAAGGAAAAGAAATGGAATTCGACTAACCTAATCAATGACCAAAAAATCAAAACCAAAGTGAGACACTTACCTTGCACCATGTGCTCCTTACTCTCCCTCAAGTTCGTGCCTCCAAGTCTCAATTTCCTAATCCCGCTTCGCTCCCGGCGGACGCACCATTTATGTCAGCCATAAACCCCACCCTTTTGCGTCTGTGGTCCAAGTAGAAGTTTATGGCTCACATGTTTTTGTTGACCCTTGGCCTTGGAAACCCCGTGCTCATGCTCCAATGAATTGAAATATGAAACACATTTTTTTTTCTTTTTATTCAACCTCACAGGGCATTAGTACTGAAAAATGCTTATGCACCTATGATGATCATTACACACCACCACACTAACATCCTCTTACTCCTCTAATCTCCTATATAATCTATGTATTATGCAATTAATTAATCTAACCCCTAGCACCCTAAGGCACTTTCCCACATTTTAAAGGTTCATTAAACCCTATTTAGCCATGCCCCTTACAAATCCCACTCCCTAATGCCTCTGGTTCAAATCATGACCCCGAATCCACTTCAGAGTTCACCTAGCCTTTGCTGCTCCCAGTCCAACACTCTGAGTACCCTTCGAAGATGCCCTGGCTCAAACCTTCACTCTGAGTCCTCTTTGAGCCGCTCCTGGGCGAATCCTCAACTTTGAATCCGCTTGAAGCTACATTGGCCGAAACCTCAACTCTGAACTCATTTCGGAGCCGCTCCTAGTTGAACCTCAATTCCGAAACTTGTGGTCCCCACTACTTTCTTTGCATTTTCGAGAAATTTATCCATGTCAACTGGTGGCAGTGGTCAAAAGAGAAAATTAAAATATTTGTTAGCACTTCTTATGACAACCCAATGAAATCGTCCATAAGAGAATTTGGGTTGAAAAAAAATTAAAAATTAAAAATTAAAAAAATTAAAAAAATGTTGTTATAGTCCATCATGCAATCTTAAGGTTGCATGGTTGAAGCCCTGGATGATGGCACTCATGGCAACTTGTCTCAAAGACTCCACAATGCGGGTCTCCGGTACTACAATGCCAATGGCATTCTATCTTGACACTTGTGAAACTATTGTTTAATAAACGACAATGTGACAAAGGTGAATGCCCCGGGGTCCACTCATTATAGAGAACCAAAAGGATGTGAGGTGGTGAATTTATTTGTTGTTCATGCCGTTGTAAGAGTGTGCTATATCTTAGATTCTATGGCATGGAATTTGCAATACATATAGATGACATTTAATAAGTATATTTGGACAACCCACTTGTTCAAAAAAAAAGGGATGTGCACTTGTAGGGACAAAAATATCAAACAATATTAGCTAAATAGACAACACAACAAACACAATTTCAAATGTTTGTATTCCATGTTCGCCAACCATCATGTTTGTGTAGTTTTGTGATTTAGTGTACATCGTATCGGCAGTTGTCAAAATTCACATAAATCCAAATATACTTAAATTCAAGTTATATACAAAGTTGTGGAAAACAATGCAAGTGATCAAAAGAATGGAAGTCAACGATAAAATGCATAGTATTGAGCTAGATGAATAAATTTAAATTTAACAAGCACTTACAAAGAAGCAATGAAATATCCAAGAAAAAGAGATGACATATAAACAATAGATAACACAAGAAGAAACTACAATAAAATAAAATAAAAATTTAAAAAAATTATCCAATGCATCCTTCAATTTAGTTTCAATGGTCATGATTTGCCCACATGTCTTAATAGATCATGACCTTAACTCGTCAAGCCTTATCCCTAGCTTCCAGATGCCCCTCATTGCCCTTACTAACTTTAGTTGCTTGCTATTCAATTTCATTTCTTAAATGCTTGGCCCACATATTTACAAATCAATTGTTGCAACCAAGTGTGTGTTTGTTGTGTCATCGCATTCACATTTGCGATTTTGTGTATGAATAAGGTAGTAAGTGGGCCCATGTGGGCCTACTATGGTCACCCTTCTTAATTGATCACCTCTACTTGAGTGGTATATGGCAAGGCTCGCAGTTAAAGAACAACCACCATAATAACACGTGTTATGATGAGATTGGACTTTGTGCTCAAAATCTTAACCATTCCAAGTTCAATATTTAACACATTTGGAAAGGCCTATGTAATTGTTCAAAGAGATGAAGAATAAACTCACTTTGCCCTCTTACAACTTTTGTGTCTCAATTATGATTGTGAGACTTGAAATGAAAATCTTCGTGATTCACCCCAATTGCTAAGTGAATGAGGCAAATTTATGATTCGACCCAACAGTCGATGGGTCAAATTTGTATGTGGAGTTGCTCATAATAAAACCACATCATCATACATACATTTTGGCAGCCTATGGCGAGGATGGCCGACCGTCGATACAGTCATTATTTCAAAATTTGACAGCCAACCATGGACTGCGGCATGTTGAACAAACTATCCAGGGATGGCCTGGCACATCAATTCATAAGCACGGGTGCAACGAACCGGGACGGCATGGGTCCAACAAACTAGTACACTAAATATGATATTTAGTGTGACTTATTATTTGGACTTACGCAATGCTATATCTATTTATTATACATCTCATATTTTACCAACAAATGTTAGATTGGTAGTTTGGACATCATAGAACATTGACAACTTTACTTGGTAAAAAATTATTCCGATATTAAAAAGATATAGCACCATGTAAATCCAAATAGTAAGTCACACTAAATATCATATTTGGTGTAGCTTACATGGCACCTTTCACAGCCAAGGGTCGCGTCTCCTCATGCGACTGGTGCTTTCGCGGAGGACCATCGTTGCAAAGCCCTCGTACCTTGGAGTTTTGCAGCTCAATCAACTCCCCCCTCAACTCGAAGGTTCTGCTTCTCTTACAACAACATTCATTGTCGGCTTTGTTCAAGGTCGGGAGCGGGAGGGAGGGAGGGCGGGAGGGCGGGAGGGCGGGAGGGCGGGGAGGGGTGGGGAGGGGCGGATTGGGTTGGATTCATGTAAGTGAAGGAATCGGTACTTAAACTCAATTTAGGGTTTGAATGTTGAGCAATTCTAGTGTAAAGAACAGGGGATAAAATGACCCAAGTGAATTCATCAGAACTCGGGTTATACTTCTTATAACAAGAGTGCAACGCGAGCCCTAGCAGCAGCAACAACCACCGCCACCGCCGCTGTGACTGATGATGTTTGGAAACGTCAGAAAGCTTAAGAAACATCAGGGGCGAAGTTACGAGGAAGACAGAATAAGTTCGACGAATTCGCAGAAGCAGAGATTCAATTCGGCTTGGTTCGGCGAGGTTCGATTTAGAAGAGAATGATGAGGAATAGCCAGAGTATGACGCATTGTAAGAGGTGGATCCATTTGATGCGGCGACAATGGAACGACCGACAAGAAGGGCCTCGTTGCCACCTGAAGAGCACAGTGATCAACACAGGAACAATCGCACAAGCTGGGCCTGTGAGCGCAATTGCGAAGAGATGCGGGCCTCTTCATCACGCGGCTTCCCACCCTTGCAGCTCGGCGGCCCACACACCCCGAAGCTCCTCCTCCGACCCAATCAAAGAGTAGGGGGCATGCATCTCTCTCTCTCTCTCCCCCCACTCTAATAATGGAATGATATGCTTTCTCTACACTATAAAGTAGATGGTGCTAAAACCGTCACATTAAGTGTTGAGTGTATCTACTATTATATGAATGATTACAATCTAAGAAAAAAAATTCCTAGTACTGAAAAGGGGATTCTAGCGCACCAATGTATGCCATAACATTATTCAGCCATGTGGGTCGGTTCCATGACCCTGCAATATGTCAATTATATTTTGTGGGTCCTTCGAACAAATTGGGAATATTATTTTACTATTCATACACTCAGGCTGAACTTGGAAATTTGGGTGGAGTTATATTCCCTGCACTATGCACACAAGTTATTGTTCATCCCATTAGATGCCCTAATATTAGTATTAATAACAAAACTATCATTGAAAATACTAACATTATTCACAATATTCTTACTATTTAAACCGGCACTATTCATTATTCGTACGGTGTCAATTTATTCCTATTTTAAAAGTTTCTTCTCATGAAGGTAAGTAGTGGAGGCCCATGTTAGATGATAAATATAGAATGGAACACAACCATGTAGTTGAACAATGTTATGGCGTTATTTGAGTTTCGTATGCAAGTTAAAAGAAGGTTCGAAACTTCCTTGGTAAATGACATAAAACCAACACGGAGCTTGATGTTAAGGTGATGGATATTCTCAATGCAGAATCAATATGTACTTGTTGTGCAAAATTTAAGGGTGTTATTTTTAGGTGGGGTGTTGATTTTAGCATGCTCTACTTTGCAATGTGGCATTGACTTAAAATTGTTGTAGTCGTGTTCATGAGAGGGGGGTTGTATTGTATAATCATTAGGTAATCAAAACAAAGGAGATGCCATGCACATGAATCTTGAAAAGCCACCAATGCTTTGCTCACAACCTTGCCTCAATGCACACCTTCATGCATGTGACTTTATACAGTAGAGGCACCCATAACCAATCACTTAAGAGATTTTGCGCCAAGTCTAGAGAAGTGAAAGGTGGTGCAAAATTTTCCCATGTAGGGAGATAGAAGTTAGGAGGACTGCAAAATTTTTGGTACTTTTTTTTCTTCTTTAAATTGAAATTATTGTGGATTTTTGAAACCAAAAGTTGGCATGAACATACCAATGTCTAGAATTGACCATAACCGCTTATTCCTCCTCACTTTAGCACTTAAAACCAGGACATGTGTCATGGCACTATTGGTTCCGGCCTAATCAAAATTTAGTCCTAGCCTAATTGAAATTATGGCACCCTATAGATTGTCGATGGGGTCCCGATCAGGAATAGACGCCTCTACTATAGTACGGATACATACGAAAACTCTGGCAACCCATGATTTATTGAAGCGCTCAAGATTCCAATCACTTGCATGAAGTTGGAAAATCATGAGTGATCACTTATCATGATTTGAGGTCAGATTGCTTGGACCTATGGGAAGATTCAGTGCTGGATTAAAATCCAAAAATGAAAATTCCATCAACTATTTTAGGCACCCAGCATTTGAACATCATCATGAGATTTTGTTTTTGAGTCATGTTCATTCCGTCATATTTTTTTGATCTAAATTTGCTGATGAGAAAGGTGGATTTGACAACATATGATGCTGCTTGATGTTCACATGTTTGCATAATGAAAAGGTGTGACTAATCATCCCTGGATTGTTTGTGATATTTAGTGTCACTTACCATTTGAAGCTACACAAAGCTACAGTATAACTTTTCATATATAGTATGCCAGCTTCTACCAAGTAAATGAATGTCCAAACAACCCAATTGTACTTTGTTTCTAATAAACTGAAATCTACAGCAAAAAGTTATAGAGTTACGTATTTTCAAATAGGAAGTGATGGGTACAGACCAGTGCCCGGGAAGTTTTTGGGCAAAGTCGGTCAAAATCCTAGTGATTCTAAATCCAGCCGGTTACATGTTAACATCTTCCGTTTTTGCTTTTATTCATTTGAGGTATATTCTATAGATTCCTCTTAAATGATCGGTAATTCTCCTGAAGTCTCCAACTTCAACCGGTTATTTCTCAAATCAACCGGTTCATCTGTAACTAACCGCCGGTTCTTCCCAGACATAGGTACAGACCGTAAACAGTGTAACAGTAACTTATGAATCAACTATTTATGGTCAGAATCAAATTCGATCCAAACACAGTTTTCATCCTTGATATGCAAGTTTAAGCAACAAATTTTGACCCGACACTTCAAGAGTCTTAAGGCACAAATTCATCCACAAATTCAGCCACCCTCTATTGACAGTCACGAGCTTTGGTCTTGTGTGATCACATTGCAATTCACTCTACGTTATCTGAGTGAGTCATCCAATAAATTATAGGACAAATGGGCCCTCATTCATGTCGGCAAAAGTTTGTTGAAGCTCTCTTTGTTTTACCTGAGTGAGAATCTAGAGTGGGAATTGTCACTTATCTCATTTGATGTGTCCCATCCGTATAATAAGTATATTGAATGCTTTGTGGGTGTCCAAAGTTTTGGAGATCCTACCATAGGAGGAACAATGGTTGATCAAGTTGTCCTAGTTATGGTAGTTCAGTTAACAAGGATCCGCCTTTTGATTGAGGCAAAATAGTCTCCCAAGCGAAGAGAGACTATAGTTCATGCTAGTGTTGACAAACATTGTATTCATTTTTTATTAAATCTTTGAAATTATGACCACAGTGGTAAATTAAGTAGCACAAGAGCCATGAGCACAATCAATACAAAAGGATCTAGGCTGCCTGCCTCGCCCCATGTAGCCCTGCCAGCCAAAGGCTCTTCCCCAGCAGACAAGTGGAGAGAGTTTTTCAATGAGAAGCAGTCGGACTACAAGAAGAGGTTCACAAACGTCAAGGAACCACCCCAACCCACGAACCAACAATGGTACAAGCCCGATCCCATGACAGGCTTTTGGGTACCCGAGGGCTACCATGGACATGTTATGGCCACCCCCGAAGCCGCAAGGAAGTCGTCCTTGCCAACAGTGCATGTACGTACAGAGTCTTCGCTTGACAAACAATGGTTTGAGAACATGGAGGAGCTCCCCGATATGGATCGCAAGCCCTTAAACTAGTCAAATTCGTAACTTTAGATGTGGAACTCTTCTCAAAGGCTTGAAAGAATATGGCATTATTTTTATTTATTTTGATAAGTAGCAATTGAAGTTCATTGCAAACAAGAAATCACCCCATGCATGGGCGGAGTCACTAGAGACTCCACTCCCACCCGCAGTGTTCCTTTGAATCAATGAATCCAAGAGCGTAAGCCCCATGATATAGCCACTTCACTTAACAGGTCTTTCTCCTGCAAATGATTTGGTTTGAGGTCCAAGTTTTGTGGAAAGACGGGAGCCAGTAATCGATCCTTGTAGAAATGGTTTTAATTTTCTCCAACGTGTCCTTCCATGCAGATTTTCCATAGTCGTTCACACGTTGCCAAATAAGTAATCATGTTGAGAGTCGTCTAGTAGGACCAGCGAGTTTGATTTAATACAGTTATTACAATCAATCCATATTTTACCAAAGAATGGTCCCTCTCACTAATAAGTTCCAGATTTCCTAAACTGTTTATAGGTCTACAGAATTCATGATATTTTCTAGACCTCGTGGATCTCATGAAATCAGCTACATTTCAGCACGAGTGTTATGTCAGATCTTTGATGCCACAACATTTCCAGGTGCATTTAGAAGACCACCTACAAACTTGGACATCACTTATAGTAAGGTTTTCTCCGTTAGGTAACAGTTTTAGACCTTTTCATCTGCATCCGGCTTTGAAACATGTTCAACGGCGAAGACTGCACAATAATGAAGAACAGAGATTGCATGGGTCTTTGCCAATGTTCACGAGAGGATAATGTCCAAATTGACATGTCATTCTCTTCAAGTCATTCGTTTTCATCTGTTTTAAGTGAATCATAAGCAGTTTTGCAACTGGCCACACAACCTTTCATATGCTCTTGGGGCAGTCAGATGGGTTACAATAAATGTGTTACTGTTTCATGTACCAAATTGGATAGAGAAAGCACCCACTTAAAGGGGTCGACCCAGTTCGATGTGACAACAATGCTGAAGGTCCATCTACATCTACATCACATCACAAAAGGTTGATGGGTTTAATCTGAACATGTGGATATGCCATCATATTGCTGTTAGTCCATGCATCAAATTAGATAGCTAAACCACGAAGGGATACTTTTACATTGAACACCCCTGTAGGAGACGACCCTAAACTTCCAAATGGCTAAACTCTAATTGTTATACATGCTAATTCACTCGGAAGACAGAGAAATCTGTCACACATCAGACCTTTGCTCTATTCAAACTCATTGTGTTCACATATATCCCGCCATTAATGACGACGACATTGAGAGTGGCCATCATGTCCAACAAAATGAAGGTCAAAATTGAATGGTGTCATTTATAAAATTAGTGTAACTTTGCTACATAAATGTCCTATACATTTATTTACAGTGACCAAGGTTTGCTACATGGGGCACTTTTGTATTGTCCGCAGAGTGTCTGCATCGCCAAAATCACCACCTTCTCGACGGTCTTGTCAGAAGCCGTGCATTCAATAGGAGAATTATTGCCCCTGCAATTTATCCACACGCCATTTCAGTAACTGGGAAGGAACTGCACTCTATAGTTTGCATCCAAGGGGAAAACAGAATTCAAATAACCTCGTAAAATAGAAGACCCAGGCTTCGCCAATGAATTCTACATGTAATTATCAGACAACTTCCTACGAGTTCCACTTTAGGTACGTGAGCCTTATGTGGGTCACTCTTCTTAATCGGACGCCAAAATTTGAGTGGCACATAACAAGGCTTGTAAAAGAGAGAGAGAATCTTCACTTTAAGTCCTAATAAATTTTGCATCCCCCTGCTCCCAATAGGGCCATCTCCTGCCTCCTTTCCATGCAAAATCTCTAAAAGCGAGGAGTGCATATTGTCCTTCCTCCAAACACAGCTTTCAGAGGAAATAGCTCACAAAATGGAATACATATATAAATATATGAATGTTAAAAAAATCTACCTGTCTCGTTTAGGTGGCCCCTGTCAGAAACTCCCACTGCAGGGGCATGCAGAGCAAATTTGTACAAAAAATTTGATTGTTGCATCAGTCTCCAAACCCCGTCGTCCTAGTTAAGATCCAACGTACAAAGCTCAGACCCCTTCAAATCTCAAATGAAACCTCTCCTGAAAGTTCTGGTAGTCGCTTGGTACGTCCTGAGCATCAATCCGATACCGATACCAGCGCCCAGACACATTCCCAATCCGATGCCAACACCCACCCTCACACCCGCATTGAACCAAGTCATTTGACCATCTTCGCCCTCAACACGATAGAAACTGTTGTCCAATCCATAGCCCACCGCAGCCTTGTCATTGATATCCATGTATGAGTCCCTGTCATCAAGGTCCAAGAACGGATTTCGCTCTCTTATCTGCAACATTAACAAAGCCACATTAAACATTCATCAAGAAGGTCAAGCATGCTACATTACTAAACATGTCAGGGTTAAGGCCACAACTACAACTCATCAAAATGAACTTTCTAAAAGCAGTATAGGACGCTCAAGCGTGAGTCTGGAGCACGGTCAAGGATGAAAAAAAATTACGGTTCTAAGACTTAACTTCCTTAGCTATCTGCAAGTGCTCTACCCATCCTACAACCACAATTGCTTCCAGAAAGTAAATTTCAAGCCTTCCATCCCTAAGATAGGACAACTGCGTGGAGCACGGTCAAGCATAAGAAAACCATTACGGTCCTACATTAGGAGTGAGTCGTATATGTGTTCTCACGATATGCATTTACAGCAATATGTATTTACACGAGACTTGAAATTCCTTAACTAACTGGAAGTGCTCTACCGATCCTACAACCACAATGACTTCCCAGGACGTAAAATTCTCAAGAATTAGCAACAAATCATATTTGCTATATTACTACTCACAGAGTAAGAAGGCCAATGCTACAACCTAACGCGACAAACCTTCCATTCGTAAAATAGGAACATTGCGTGAGGCTGGAGCACTGTCAAGGATGAGCAAACACTACGGTGCCTTAGACTTGAACAGAAGCACAATGGCTCCTTCTTCCAGGAAGAAATATATATATATATATATATATGCATGCAGATACTATTATTATTGCGACATACTTACCAGTTGAGGCGAGTCGATTAAAATGGTGCCATTATTATGATGCTCGCAAAGCTCCCCTGTCTCGGGAATGGCATCCAAGGTCAAGAGTCTGCTAGACCTTCGTCGCGCCGTCAAATGGACCGTCTGTGTCAAAAACACTGGAGTGTCCAGGTGGCGTCCAACAACACATATTTCCATGTCCGTACTGGCTGGCGGAGTTGGAGCTGCTGCCGCATAGTCATAATGCCTGCCTCTTAGAAACGCACAACCAGATTGCCCGACCAAACAGGTGCACTCCATGCTCCATGCACCACAATTATTATTAGTCCTTTTGGAAGGAATTTCGACGCCTTGCTCGTGTTTACTGTCCACGTAGTCCAAATCGCCGCAGATGAGCGCCTCCTGGTTATTGAAAACCTCGTAATGCAGCGACCCGCTCATGCGCAGATTATCCGTGCTCACGTACGTCGCCTCCACCGTCTCCGAGTCCACTCTGTCGCGTCGCAACACCACGGACGCCTCCTCCAGCGGCGAAATTCTCCCGCCATTCACCTCCAACGCAGTGGAAATACTTCTCGAAGGAAACCGAACCGTCAGGAACTCGGGAACCTCCTCCACGCTTGAACACCCCGTCACGCGCACGTACACAACGCGCACATCGAACCACGCCGCGCTGCTGTTACCCGGCGACGTTGGCAACGACGCATAACCATAGCCACACAGTGGCGGCGAAGAAACAGATAGCAACATTGGTCCACCGCCTATTTCTTCGTAATCCTCCATCTCCCCCCACTCCGTGTCAATTGCCACCTTACTAAACAAACTTGACACACCAGACCGATTGCGCTCCTTACTACTCTCGCTGCTTACTACTAATTCGGCCGATGATGGCCGACGTCGAGTCCCGTTACCATCCCAGAACATGCCCTTACACATTAAAACTACACCAGCAGCCACTACCGCTCCACAGAAAACAGCCAAACCTCTGCACTCCAAATGTTCCGCCACAGCATCCTAACTCTACAACCACGAGAAGAAAGCATACAGAAAAGAAAAAAAATCGTGCGCTCTATTCCTCGCAACAAGTAGCATGCATTTGAGATTTGAGACGCGGAGATTGTCACGAGAGAGAGAGAAGGGCGAGTTTGACAAGGAGAGAGCGGGGAGAGTGTATAGTCTAGAGAAGTAGGAGAGAGGAGAGAGAAGGTGTAGAGAGAGAGAGAGAGGGGCGAGCGGTTGCCCATGCGTATGCCCATCATAGTAGCATGCTGACATGGCACCCCTTTGGACGGCCCGCCTTCTTCTTTGCTGCGGGCGGGTATAGGGCCCTACGGCATCCTCTAGGCTAGAGCCCAGGCGAGAGATCCCGGGACTCGCCACCACTCGGACACTAGGAGTGGCACGGGCCCATCCTGCTCGACGGACACAACGAGGCCACCCTCCCTTCCTGCTCTTCCCCTGCTTCCACCTGCCTACTAGAAAGAAGGGGGGGTATGTTGTTTATGGTTGTAGAGCCTGGGGATTGTTATTTCTAGTCAAACTTCTGAATCCTAGTTGGAAGTTCTAGGATTCATCTGTTGAGCTTTGAATTGGGATGAATGAACAACAAGGGAATGAAGCGGCTTTGCCACAAGAGGCTCTATCCTAAAATGACATTTAAAAGTAATTGTTCTTTCATTTTTGTTAGCTCTTTTCATATTAAATTGGAAATTTTACTGAGCTTCGCCAAACCTTATTCATTGAGTTCTGACATGCATTACCCACGCCCTATTACTACTCAAAGGCAGTTTCAACAATGCCTTTGTTACTATCCCATGATATGGGACAGAGCCAATAAACCTATTTGGGACAGGTTTTACATGTCCCCCCCGGTAGATGATGTGAAACGAAACCCCTTGTCAAATAGTAACTTTTCTACCCACCGCAGTGATGATTATTAATATTAATATTACGGTTTGGTTTGGTTTGGTTTGGTTTGGTTTGGTTTGCTTAGTCTTAGACATATGAAACGACCATTTTATTCATGTAAAAACAAGGGACAAGGTCGAATGTTACGGGAAATAATGTGGGTTGGTAAATAGTGTGCAGCCACAACATTATCCTAGAAACAAGTTTAATAGCGTGATTCAAGGTATTTACCAAAGTGAATCCAGTTGTCTACTAAGTAAGTAGACAAAACATTTTATTTTGGTGCAGCCCACACTATTCATCATCAACAAACATTAAATATCTTGCGGTGGCGACTAGTAGAAAGGGTGCCATATGAGTTTAATAGTGCAGTCCACAATACATATACATCATAATCAGTGTATTTGTTTTTTTAAAACAAGTAACTAAACATATGAATCATTGTGGTGATCATTATTCATCATCAATCCGTATTAAAAGTTATTTTTCTTCACATACTAACACAATGATTAGATCACATAATCCAAATTACTTATTAGGATTGAGTTGGGATGAATGAGCCATTAAGTATTAGGGATAAGCTTTTAGCAAACCCCCCCCCCCAACGTGGTTGCCACAAATCCGTCTTCATATGTCTCTTATGGTTTTTACTATCACATGCGTAACAGTGCCACTTACCTTATTTTGAGGCATATGCTAGGTGACATTAGTGACCAACAACTCCACCATTAGTGTCGCCTCATGACGCTTGGCATTCAAGTGCGCTTACTAATATCTTGGCATGATTATGTGCAATAGTGTTATGAAGTGTATGCCTATGTTACACAATGGTCTTCAAGTTGACTAAAGTGCACACAAACTGACACTTGCCAACAATATGCTCAATATTATCGTCCCCTTGCAAACTAAAACGCAAAAAACAATCGTCTCGAGTATCTCAATGTGCTACTCTAAATGCCATAATGCAAATATTTTTTTCACTTAGACAAAGCTACTTATGTTGGTAAATACTATTATAGTGGCAATTAGCGGAATTGACACTTTGAGACCTCTAGGCATGTATCTAGTGGAGACCCTTTGCAAATAGTGTCCAAATTGGTTTGGCCAAGAAGCTGCAAAAGTTGTCCACGGGATTTTGCCTGAATATGCCAAGAAAGGTCCCATAAGTCAAGTTTAAGACCGCAATTTTGTTCGCAATTTGTCACGTCATTCTGAGGCCATTTGACCTAAAAATAGGATCGTTGCAAAGCTCTTAGTGAGACGTTTCCAATGCAAGGAGCATCCTGCTAGCATATCACTTAAAATTGACTGAAAAGTTTTTCTAAATTAATTCCAAACGTTTCTTTGCCATATCTTGGCGAGTTTTAAAGATTTTCAACTCGATGTTTCTTTGATGCTTCATGAAATAACATGCTTAATCGATTGCACATCATGGTATGATAGCAAGTTTAATTCTTGTGCGACTATTTCGAGCGAACAAAAATTCACAGACTTTCGCCAGCTCAGCCCGTATGTGACACTAAATACCATGAATGATGTACTAAGGTAAGTGTGCCAATGACCGCACGGTCAATCTTCAAATCCTTGTAAATAATAATTTACAAGCTTAAATCGTTTCAAATTTTGAAGGATTGTTAACTGTGGAGTGGGGATTCTCCTACAAAAAATAAAATTAAAAGATATTATGATTTGTGAAAGCTATCACAAATTGAATCCAGACATACAAAGGTGGATCTCAAAAGCTTACTGAGCCCTTCACCGCACACCGTGCGGTACCTATAATAAAACACCTAATAGTGATGGTACCGAAGTTCCCTCGGGAGTTCTCATGAATGAAATTTGTGCGGTGGGTGTGCGGTGGGTGTGCGGTCCTTGGGTTGCGTTCGGTCATTGGCACACTTACCTTATAAGTTTTGGGCATTGTGAATCGGAGGAACTGCATTCATTAGAAATTAAAGTTAGTTTCCATGTAGGCCGCTCGCCCACCAGATTCTAGTGGAAATGTAGATTCCACCCTTGTGGCATCTACATTTCCACTAGAATCTGGTGGGCGAGCGACCTACGTGGAAACTAAGACCCTTACAGTCAGCTTGTGACGCTAGGTGAGCACATAGGCATCTAGGAGAGAGAATCAAGGGAATCCCATGACTTTGAGTTCCTAACCACCCACCAAAAGTAGAATGGAAAAAACGGCATTGAAAGTTGCCTCGGTTGGTCCGCCCGAAAGACTCTCACTTCTCTAGAGTCCACTCGAATTCGCACTCCTTATAAAGTTGAGTTAGTTGATGATCCGCTAGTAGTGACCCTTTTTGGTGTGGTTCCGGAGCACCACACCGCATGTTTGTCTTTTTTAACTCATGAGGAGCACTCCGAGTCCTTTTTCATTTCATCCAACTTCCGGCCCCAAATACAAAGAACCAATAGCAGGCACTTATGGCCTAGTCGATTATGTAGGCTAGCCTGATATCAATTAGTCTATCCAAAGTGAGTTCCGACAAATGCTTCTATCTACACCGTTTGTGGCATTTAGTGCCACGTACACTATTTGCAAAGGGCCTCCACTACATAGATGCCTAGAGGTTTCAAAGTGTCACATCCATTAGTTGCCACTACACTATTCGTCAACATAAGTAGCTTTGTCTTCTTTGTATTTGTCCAAGTGAAAAAGTATTTGCATCATGACATTTAGAGTAGCACATTAGAATACTTGAGGTGATAGTTTTGCGTTTTAATTTGCAAGGGGAAGATACTATTATTGAGCATACTAATGTCAAGTGTCATTTTGTGTGCACTTAAGTCAGCTTAATGGTGTAACATAAGCACACGCCTTGTAACATTGTTGAACATACTGATGCCAAGATATTAGTAAGCGCACTTGAACGCCAAGTGTCATGATGCGACATTAATGTTGAAGTTGTTGGTCACTAATGTCACCTAGCATTCGCCTCAAAATAGGGTAAGTGACACTATTACACATGTGACACTAAATACCATGAATGTTATAGTTTCTTGATTTTACTTGTCGCATTTCTTTGCATGGGTGGCTTCAAAACTGGTAATTTGGAGCACGATTTACATGTGAGGTAAGCAAGCCTCAATCCCTAAAGTCCGAAGCGAAATCTTCCCGAACTTGTCTAAAATGGTTCAAGCCAATTCAACAATTTATTGCAGAAAATATGTACCTCTAACGGATGGATTTGATCGTATGAATGGCAATTTTGTAAAATTAAAATTGTTCACAAAAAAACTCACTTGTATATGTGTCCAAAATCATAAGATTATAGCATAAATGTTTGCGATGGTATGAACATGCAGAGGTGGTTGCTTGGACAAAAACACCCACCTCAACCTTTAGGGGTTAAACAAACACTTTCAGCTTTGCACCCACTACGGAAGTATATGAAACACTCAATTTATTGTGAGATGATTAGCAAATCCAAATCATGCATGTAGCCATTTTCCTTGTAATATTTGGACTTCATATGAATATCTTTCTTATTGAATGATTATAAAGATCCTTCTATTTATGTTGATTATTCAGCCTAAAACGGTCAACAAATTATGCATGTAAAGTAGTCCAATTTCTTTTAAACACATGTGTTTTGGTGTCCATTCTTAGATGCACACCCAACCACACACCAATCAAATTTAGGTGTCCGTTTAAGGTGAGTAATTGAATCAGGCTCACTTTACCTGACATTGTTAGATGGGTCCCCTATCCAACCCTAATTCATTACCACTAAGTTAGTACCCCTCCCCATGCCAAAAACATTTAGCACAAGGGAAAAATGGAACAAAGGATCCGCGTATGACAATAATACAACGTTCTCCAAAACACATATCTCAAGTGCAAACTTCACCCCTAATATGGACATTTCAATTGAGGTGCAAACTTTTGAACATTGTACGAGTGCAAATGAGATCTCATCTTCACTCTCTAATAAGTGTGCACACAACCACATTCCATTTCTCAAGCATCTAAGTGTTGCAAGTGATTAACCTACTTGACGGACTCCTTCCAATTTCATGCATCTTAGGGTTGTGATCATAACATTACTCAACTGATGAGTCGTGTTCACAGGCCCATCAATATATTCAAGAACAATGACTCCGGATGTTGGATCCCATTGCTTCAGATTGAATCTAAAGTCAAGGCACCTGAACACAACTCATTAGTTGAGTAATGCTATGAACATGCTTGGGAGTCGATTCTCATTCTCGGTATGAGCAACTATCCACATGTTGGTTTGAGGTCACCTACACGTGGTACCATTGCCCTGATCTAAACACCTGCATCGCACACATGAAACAAATGTCACTTTCAAATAAACTCTTTTTGCTCACCAAATTGCTCTGGGTGAGTCACGAATGGGAAACCACTGCTATAGTCGATGGTCAAATGTGATGGTCACTAAAGTGTACATTTTATTTAGTGTGGCCCACACTATCCATCATTGACCCACATAAGTGACCATGTACGTGCTAGGTGGCAAGCATAGAAGGCAGCGTGAAAACACTTGTTACTAAAAGATAAGGCTAAATAAATTAACATGGCACATCAATTTCAATGCCACACTATTTCATACATATATACAACTCCTTCCCCACACAAGATACTATCCATTTTTATTGCGTTTCCTTGTGTCTTTTTGAAACCTGCAAACTTGAGGCTTGTGGTATGCAGATGGGCACTTTGAACTCCAAAAAGAACTTTGACATGTGGATTGGCTCAGAATTGCCTTGTTCACTCAAAATTTGTAAATCGTGGAAATTGTCATTTCAATCTCATGAACGGAGTTGAGCTGATGCAAAAGTTATAAGAGGGCAATTTGAAAATTATATTTCTCTTTACGTTAGCACTCCCAATTGCATCAACTGTTGAGTTTATAATCATGTCTATATTATGAGCACATAGTCCAATCTCATATCAACATGTGTCTTTGAAGTGTCCGTTCTTAGGAACAATCCATGCCATAAACCACTCAAACATAGGTGATTAAATGAGAGGAATAAACACATAAAGTCCATACACATTACATCATTTTATCTTATTTAATTAAAGAAGAAGTTATTGTAGCCCATGGCGGTTTAGGCAAACTATTGTCGAATATTTAATGTATCAAGATTCTATTTTGATAGATGGAATAATCCACTAAATTTTTTCTTATCTTTATGAAAATGGTAATTTTGATGAGTTTTGACAAAAATAATTATCAACACACACACACACACACACACACACACACACACACACACACACAAAATAAGCACCAAAGTTGCCATGGTACTAATACATGTATATCATTTAAGGCAGACGTGTGTTATTCGAATATTTTTCTCTCTGCACCCACTTCTCGTAGGATATGAACCACGCAATTAGTGCAAGATAATCAACAAATCAAAATCTTGGTTGTAGCCGTGAGTTGTCTTGTAATTTTCAGACTTTATATGAATATATCATTCATTATCAAAGTGAAAATTCATGTATTCACGAGGTGGTCATACAAGTCCCCCCAATCATATCAACTATTAAATTTAGAATGGTCATCATATTTTGAGCACACAATCTAATCTCTTCTGAACACGTGCCCTTTTGGTATCCGTTTTTAGATCCACACCGAACCACATAGTACTCAAATATAGTTGTCCATAATAACTTTTGTTGGAATTAGGCACAGTCTACCTTAGGTATTTTCTTGAAGCTTATGGGCGGTTGGGATGACTTGGGATGTGTTGGACCATAAAGACACATACATAATGTATGACCCATGGTCAAATAAGAGCCCACCTAGCCGCAAGGTAGACAGTAACCCCATTTTGCACCAAGGGGACTCTTGAGCATGGGTAGAGCCAACATACTCAAATTCACGTCGGATAGCCCGATGTTGGTTTTTCCTCTTCCTTTTTATGTCCATGCCATGCACATACTTAGGGCCAGTTTACACCATGGACCATGAAGTGGGACCATGGAAGATGGCCTTTCTCCATGGTCCGACTTGATGGTCCAACTTCCATGGTTTGATTTCCTTAAAAATCAGTTTACAAAGCCTTTGGGCCCCTCAAGGTGTAAACCGAATGTGGACCAAGACCATGCACCAAAAAGTGAGCGTGCTGAGTTTTTTAATATATGCCCCAAAAGGGTAGTCTTGAAAAAAATTCAAGGTTGACCATTCTTTTGTCTTGTCTTGTCTTCATCTTCTCTTCCCAAAAAAAAGTTTCATTAGAAATTTATTATAACAACATTGCTATGTCATGGGCCCCTGCCTTTTTTTTCCTACCAGAGCACCTCTTTTGCCTCTCTTACCGGAAACCCCGTTGGACCATATCAGTGGATAATGTAGGCCTTAAAACATGTCTTTTGGGAACCTCAAACTTCATGGTCACTTTGACAATTTTCCCTTGGTGTAAACTGAAGTGGTCCCCGGATGAGTTCAACAGCCAATCACAAATCTTACAGGGCCTTGGGACGACTTCATGGTCCATGGTGTAAACAACCCTTCACATACATGCCATGCACATCGTACTACGGAGGTGAGTTTGTTATTATGAGCGCAGTGAAGGAGGAAGAATTGCTGACTCACTTTGGTGGCCACTAAACTAATGTTTAGGATAGTGGAGGGACGACTTCAAGGACACTGTATAAAGAGCACGCACAAGGACATTATTATTGCCCTTAGGTGACTCACCTTTGGGAGCCGGCGTTCTCTCTCTCTCTTTCTCTCTCACATCAGCGGAGAGAGGAGGGATTATTGCACGCGAACGTACCTCTCATGCACCCAACACCAAGGCTCGAAACCCCCTAAGGTAGAAATACCCAAACCAGTTAATCACCCTCTACCCGTGCACTACACTATTGTGTCTAATTAGTGTGGGCCACACTAATTCCTAATAAAACACGCTAATTTCAAATTATAATTTAGAGTGGCCCACATTAATTTCAAAGGTGAAAAATTTGTGTGGGTTTTGTCGTTTCCACAATTGGATGAAACTTCATAATTACATCCAATTGTGTTTGAAGACTTTCCCCACATTGACCTAACGGAGGTTGTTTGCGGAGAACCCTAACATACACAGATGGATGACATTACATTTTTCATCCAAAGTGTCCCAAACACTTGAAATTTAGTGTGGGCCACACTAATTTCCAACCCACGTGCATTTCCCACCCACACTAATTAGACACAATAGTGTAGACTGTCGTCAGAATAGTGAAGTGCCATTTCTGAAACCGATCATGGCGAGGCTGGCAACTTCAATGCGTGTACACTTAGTTTAGCCAGATTTAGTCATGTTTAATGTACTCATGAGTTAACCGGTTTGGGTGATGTTTTGTATGGAAATGCGGATTACCGTGTTTGGTGTAGGGAGAATCTAGTGAACGAGTAGGGGTTTTGACAACTTTCCACTTTGAAAAATTGTAGCATTTTTTGTACAGGACAGAAAAATATGAAACAACTTGCATTCTTCATGAATCCTTCTCGTCTATCTTGGAAAATTATCTCATGATTGTAAGACCATATCTTCAATGCGAATCACCTTATTTTCACGGGTTATGGTATTTCTACCTTGTACGTTTGTTGCCGATCCATCTCAAATGGGCCTTGGACTAGACTAATTCGGGGTCATTGAAGGCCATTTCTAGTGTCAAGTCGACTAGAAATAATAGCCTTCGGGATGTATGCTATTTCAAGGCTTTTATGTACATTCATATGCAATAATTCCTTCTCTCCCACATGAGCAATAAGGGTGGTCCCATCCACCAAAAGATTCGACAATAAGGATGGGTTTACCGATGTTGCACCGATGTTGGACTGGTGTAGAGGTGAATGTATGGTATCAAAATTCAATGTGAAATGTGACCAAATAACCCACTCGTGGGTATCAAAATTGGGATACCAAACAAATATTGGTGTTTGGTGGGCATCTAGAGGTGAGAGGAACTTGTATACGTGACTTATCATTTGGGCTAATATTGTTCTTAACCATATTGGTACTAGGCCGATGCCATGTAGGCATGAAGATTCTTGTATTGTATAAAGAACCAAATGATATTGAAAGAAAAATTATCTTCAAATACATATCCCAAGTAATATATATATTTAAAAATGAAAACCTCGTTAGAGATACTCGAATTGTATCACAAAAACAACAACATCAATTCAACATTGGTTTACACTAGGGTCCACGACCAAAGAAATTCTAAAATCAAGCAATCTCATTGGTTGAAACCGGGGGCATAGAGAAAAAAGAAAAAGAAAATAATAATTGTTATTATTATTATAAATGTTCATGTGGTATCATTGTCCGCCATATCTGAAGGTGGCCAAGACACCATTACTGTTATTAATCTAGGGTGGTTTTACATTAAAGTCCAAGACCAAAAAAACCTACAAAATCGAATGATCTTATTGGTCGAGAGAGTTTACATTAAGGTCCGGGTCTAAGATATGAGTGCGAAAGTCAGGTCCACGTAAGGGGCGCTCTAGACTCCAAGTCTCTTCCACCCGGACCTTAATGTAAACCCACTCTTAGTATTGAGAGAACAAAACAACACTGATATCTGCAATTAGGTTGTCCCACACTTATTGATCGATATTCCACACTACTTTGAACATGTCATTATCACCCACAATAACAAAATACACTAATTAATCCTTTAAATAAGGTTGTTATACAAATGAATATACCAAATTATAAGTCTTTGTGATCTGATTTTGACCTAGCGTAATTGACATGGGTAAAAACGTAATCTAATTGCACATGTGAACCTTATGGCGGGACACCGGTGTCCCATAATCTCGGGGAGGTGACTATCGGAATTTTAGAAAACCACATGAGATAGAGAAAAAAATAGGGTAAATTTGATTTGTTTAGGGTAAATTTTATAATTTCGTTAGATCTACCATAGCATTAGAAATACGTCCCCTACATGATTATATGTAAAATAGGGTGGTGGGTAATTCCTCCATTTCAGTAATCCAAAAAAAAATAGGGCCATAGACATAGGATCCCCCTAAAAGTGTGTAGTAGGATTAGTAGAATAATTATGGGTTTGACTACTTGGATGAAGAAGTGTGTAGTTTTTGTCCAAATTTGAAACAAGGGTGTTAGTATGGAGGGAACTGTCATGTTTACAACTTGTCTATTTCAGCTTGTATATATTGTTATCTCCATGTTTATCGGTAGCCTTTTAACTAGTGTCCAAGTGTTATTGGTTGTGTGTTGAATGGTACTTTGAATGGTTTAGGATTGACATCATTAATTGAAACCAAATGAATGACAATTTGAATGGCATGGAATGGTTGTTGCTCACATAGTCGGTTTCGCAATGCTATAGTATTCCATCCACTATTTGGTACAATTTATTGAAAAAATATTATGCCAAAAATTAGCCTCTCTAACCAATTACAAATAAATATATGGTGTTAAAAAATAGTCAAAGTAGTTTTTTATCTGCAAATAGGGAGGGAAAAAAATACTGAGAGGTGCATAAATATCCCCTCATTAAATACCCCATTTTCGCACGTGGTTACAAAACATAAGGGGGTGTGATCGCCCCGAGCCCATAATACACCGGTTAAACCCCAAAGCCCGTGTCGACGTCAAATATGATCAGTTGAAGACGATTGAAGCGGCGTTGAGATTATCTCGCCATCCTGTAAAACACACTAATTAATCCTTCAAATAAGATTGTTTTACCAATGATTAAACCAACTTATAAGTCTTTGTGATTTGATTTTGACCCAGAGTAGTTGACATGGATCACTATATTCGTTAATTTGGGACTTTTTCAACATTTTGAGACGGTCACAAATATAAGAACATGGATAAAATCACACAAATATTGGAGAATGTTGGAAGATGCAAATACTTTGAAGCGGGTGTTCATATCAAGAACCCAATTAGGAACTCGTATCAAGATGGTTTAGGTAGGACGACCCAAACTTTAGACCATGTTGTTGTGGTCCATATATTAATTTGAGACAAGAGAAAGTCTCAAATTAACGAATATAGTGATATGGGTAAAAACGCAACCTAATTGCACATATGAACCTTATGGCAGGACACCGGTGTCCCACCGTACACCAATTAACCCCAAAACCCATGTCAACGTCAAAAATGATCAGTTGAAGGCGATCAAAACGGCGTTGAGATCATCTCGACGTCCTTGATGTTCACAGTAGGTTTCTAATTTCAATCACTCACAACCACAAAAACCAACCATTAAAGAAGCTCCGGTTTATTTGGGACACGGGTGTCCCGCCACAAAGGTTCATATGTGTCACCGAAGCATTGCTCTTCAAATATCTCCGAGTGAGCCAGCCGATGGTTGGCCTGTTGTTTTTCGGCCCATCACGCTGCTTGCTATGCCGGAGCACCAGTTGCCAGCAACTCCTGAAGCCTAGGGTGGGCGATTTTTGTTGTTGAGGGTTTGTTGTTTTTGGTTTCGGGAGTGGAAAGTTTGGGCCGCCTGTCCACCTCAGCCTCCCAGGTGGCTCGCCCCTTGCCCCACCTTCAAGGGCCCGAATAGTAATAAATAGCAATAAGAAGCTACCATCTTTTCACACCTTCTTCACCCATAATGTTCTCTCTCCCACAAGGCCTTTGTGATGGAGGTTTTTTTTAGTAGGACGGAAGTGGAGAAGAAGAGACAAAGAAAGAAAGAAAACCGATCTCTTATTGGTTGTCCCCCAAGGCCCACTTACATCGTTCTCTTTTTTTGTCTTTCCACTTGGAAAGGTATGTGGATGGCTAATGGGCCATCTGCAACATCGATTACAGTCTAACCTTGATAATATCACACCGTCCGTTTCACCAAAAAGTGTGATATAAACAAGGTGTGACATATTTGATAATGTCACATTTGGAAGATTTATGCATAATGTGATATTATCAAAGAAACAGGTAGAAAAGAAAATAAAAATTACAATGTTCAAAAGAAAATAACAAAGATGAGAATTCAAAATTTTAAAATATAAAATCAAATTCAAAAGCTTGAATAACAAAGATAGCACATCATAATGTGTCATTAAGATCAGGTAAAGACCTCTCACTAGAGACAAAGAAGCTCCTAATGTCACATTGTTTTGTTGACATTGATGTTAAATGTGCAACACCAATTCTAATGAGCGGGTCATGGATTTTTCCCATTCCTAACAACTCCATAGTGTTGTAAATTTGAGAACCTTGACTAGCCATAAAATTCAAAACATCTTTAACAGATTTTTGTGCATCACTTAACTTGACTACCTTAGACTCAACATCATTGCTATCATCAATCAATGGGTCTAGTTCTATGGGATCATGTGCCTCCTGGCCATCTTGCACTAATTGTACAAGCTCCTCAGTAGAATACTCCACCTCAAAATCATCTTCACCTTCCATGTTTATGTACTCCAATGGAGAAAGCTTCTGTAGAGTGCCTTGGACATCATCCATAAGGCAGCGGAGATGCTAATGTCATCCATAGAATTTGTTGTCCATCCGGCCTTTTTTCATCCATATTACTTGTTATTATCACACTTACACTACAAATTTTGGAAAAAAATAATGACATTATCAAATGTGATAGGGATAATAACGAGGGAGTTTTACACTAGAAAATTTGGTTTCGAAGTTTTGGGTGACAATATCAAGGTGTTCTATAAACAAGAGTGACATTATCGAGGTTAGACTGTACATCGAAGTCCTTTTTCTTTCTTTCTTTCTTTCTTTCTTTCTTTCTTTCTTTCTTTCTTCTTTCCTTCCTTCCTTCTTGTTAGTTGGCACTTCATGATTGACATGTGAATCGCAGGAAGGAAACATCACTTGCTAGTGAATTTGAACCGACAACCGATCTCCTATTATATTGATTTCTTTCTTTCTTCCTTCCTTCTTTCCTTCTTGTTAGTTGGCAATTCATGATTGACATGTGAATCGCAAGAAGGAAACATCACTTGCCGGTGAATTTGAACCGACAACCGATCTCCTATTATATTGATTTGTTTGTTTCTTCCCTCCTATTGGTTGCCAATTCATTGGATCGACATGTGGATCACAGGAGGAAAACACCACTGGCAAGTGAATTTGAACCGACAACCGATCTCCTATTATATTGATTTGTTTGTTTCTTCCCTCCTATTGGTTGCCAATTCATTTGATTGACATGTGGATAATGGGAAGAAAACACCACTTGCCAGTGAATTCAAACCGACAATCGATCTCCTATTATATTGATTTGTTTGTTTCTTCTTTCCTATTTGTTGCCAATTCATTTGATTGACATGTGGATCACGGGAAGAAAACACCACTTACAAAGTGAATTTGAACTTACAACCGATCTCCTATTATTGATTGTTAGTTCAATTTAATCATGTGAACCATGGGGAGAATACGCCACTTTCATGTGGATTTGAACCAACGACCAATCTCCTTCTATTGATTGTCGGTTCATTTAATCATGTGAACCATGGGGAGAAAATACCGCTTGTAGGTGAATTTGGACCGACAACCAATCTCTTATTATTGAGTCTCGATGCATTTAATCATGTGAACCAGAGGGAGAAAGCGCCGCTTGTAGGTGAATTCAAACCCACAATTAATCTCGTATTAGTGATGGTTGGTTCACTTAATCATGTGAACCACGGGGAGAAAAGTGCCACCCACTTGCATGTGAATTTGAACTAACAATGAATTTTCTCATTGATAGTCAAATTTTTTAATTGTGTGAACCATGAGAGAAAGCGCCACTTTGCAGATGAATTTAAACCAACGACCAATCTCTTATTGATTGTCAATTCATTTAATCATGTGAACCATGGGAGAAAGCGCCACTGTAGGTGGATTTAAATGGAAATGTGTATGGAAAGACGATGACATGTGGCTCGTTTTCTGCTCTTAGCATGGCCCCCAAGGATAAAGCGACACTTGTAAGGTGCACTTGAACCGACATGTGAGCAGTGACTTGTAGTGAGTAGGGAAAATGACTTCCAAGTAAGTTAGTCGTTGCAGCTTTTAGATCCTTTGAAAAATGGGAGGTGGTTGTGTGCATCACTTTAAGAGAACAACCTTCTTCAGCCCCTCATGTCCCATGATGACTTTTTGTCCACATGATACATTTTGAAAAGGTGGATGGGACTGCGAATGAAATCATTTTGCTCAAATCAACTTGTGGCAATAGATGGCATACTATAAGTGCCTACTTGTGCCCCAAAAATGAATTAGAATTTCCATATGCAATTATCCATTCTTGTTGATGAAAATGTGTTAAGATACATCATGCAACTAATGAAAATTTTCACTTGTTGAGTGCAACAAAATCATAGAATCCTTAATTTAGAAAAGGGTCTCCATGTCCAAATTTCACTTATTGATAAACAATGGTTGTAAGCAAGGTTTTGTAAAGAAATTTCATGCATATTTACATGACTTTTGGACCCTATAATGTCTCAAAATCTATTTAAAACAATTAATAAGTTTGTACTTTGTAAGAGTTGCACATCAAAACATGACAGAACAAAATTTGACTAATAGACATTAGTCATCGTGATATACACCTCAAAACATCTTCACTCATAACTATCTTAATTTAGCACCACTTTTCATTGAAATCAATGATCTTCCCCTATCATCCATAACTATCCATTACCAACGCTTGTATTTTGATACATCATAAAACCACATGTTTTCGTAATACCTAAAGTGATCTCAACCCAAGGCTATGTAATCTCAAACAAAGAGATTCGTTTGTTTTATGGCTTATGACTTTGTTAGTTCATCCATATAGCAACCACGGTATAAACATATATCATGCATTTTGTTGTTATTATAATAAAATTTCAAAAGAATCCGGAATGTTGATAAATTATTGTGGGTCAAGAGCAAAATTGTGAACCCAAACATTTTACATTAGGACATGAGAGTCCAAAAGTATGAAACAATGGAGTGGTGCTAATGTGGCACCACTATGCCATCAAATCTTGTCGGTCTTAACTCAAGTAAACAAGATAGACATGCCTGAATCAAACACAACAATAACTTGGACACCTATATTTGAGTTGTATATGCTTAGGTGCAAATTTATGAATTGGCACCCAAAAAGACATATGTTTAAAAGAGATTGGACTATTTGCTCAATATATGCTAACCATTATGGGCTCGATAGTCAACATGATTATATATGTTGATCACTTAATGAGCACGAGAATCTTCACTTTGGTAATGATTTAGATATTCATGTGAGCCCCAACAATTATGAGGCAAAGGTTACATGCACAATTTGGATTTGTTAATCACCTTGCACTAACGGCATGTTCGATATCCTACGAGAAGTGCATGCGAAACAAAAAGTATCCATCCAAGGCATGTCTACCTTACCCTACCAAATTTGAGAAGCCAAATTGTGAGCTTGGTCCAATCTTGAGTCCAAAACTCAAGGAAGGCACCTCTGTTGAAAATTGGCATACACGTGCGAGAACCAAGTATTTTGTTTAAGTTCTAATTTCATTAGTCTTTGAAATTTTTGGACCCTATAATTATCAAGAATCCTACTTATCATCATTTTCCTCCACCTATAGATAATTCTAAACTCCAAATTTGTGCAATAAATTGCGGCCTATTTTATTTGCAAAACATATGAGTTCAATTTTTGTCCTTGTGGTCACTGATAATGAAGCAGAGTTCCTTGTTTGATGATGTTTGTCATGTAAGGAAACATAGCATTGGGAAGAATCAAACCAACAAATACATCCATACATTTAACCACATCACAACGGGCACAAGACGTCAACTTTGTGGACAAATGCTAGGGTATTTAATAATCAATTACAAAGTGCTCAAAGAGTTTCCTTAAAATGACTAAACCAACTCCAAAACCCCAACCACATTTGTACAGTAAACCCTAGTGAAAACAATGAATAGTACCTTACCAAAAAAAACCTTAAATCATGTACAAAAATGAGCGCCTCACAACACCTTACAACAAATAAAGAAGACCACTTGAGCAACTAACACTACCTCAAACACTCCAAGAACGAGTGCCAACATCAACAATCATGAAGTTGAATCGAGCGCCCTAGAAACCCTAATTGGGCCAACATCGCCCCTCTCCAAACTCAACATGCACTAGCCTCACAACATTTGGACCCTCATTTCCCACTATGACAATTCAAGATAGAAGAAGAAGCCCTACACGAAATGAAAATGGTTGCAAAATGTTTGAGCAAATCGAAGATGATGTGACCATGCGGTTGAGGGAGTTGTGCAAAATGACAATGGGAAGGAAAAATATGCTAAATACTTCTAATTATTGTGGGTGACATTGATTTCTAAAGCCCACGCTAATTCTCACAATGAGAATTATGTGGGCCACAATAATTTCCAATTCACACTAAAAATTTAGTAGAAAATTAGCATGGGCCACAAGTTATTAATCTCTAGAACACTAATATAGGCAACTATTTGTTTTTGTGCTACTTTTGATGTAAGGTGATTATTTTATTTTATGTAAGGTGTTGGTCGGAAGTCTTCATGAAGACTTAAAGGAAGAACTGGGGTCTTGGACCCCACAGTAATTCCACCTTGAGTAGAAAATTAGTGTGGCCCACGCTACTTATTTCCAACATGATTTTCCACCCACACTAATAGGATATTTAGTGTAGCTCAACGTGCTCCTAACCCTAGAAAACCTTCTTTTTCTTGTTTGATCCACAATGAATTGAAGTTCATCCACAATGAACCAAATTTCATTCATATTTCCAGCAAACCCCCGCTATTTTTGTAATATAACTTTACTTACCTTCTAGACGTACTCATCCTACAATACGAAGATCAGTCATCCCATTTTTTGTTATATTATTTTACTATAAACATAGAAGTAAACAAACACAATTTATAGTTTTTTAAATATATATATATATATAATGAATATTAAATAAAGCCTAATGTAGATCTAAACAAATTATATCATATATCTATGATGAACTACACTCTACCTATCCTTGCACCTCGTTTCTACATAATTCACCAGTGAAGATCCCTAGGTTCAAAAGTAAGATCCATGAAGAAATGTTTTGGACCCCAAGTTTTTTGGACCGGGCCCTAATGATGGTAAATCCCGGCCACCCTAGTAACCGTTTCAATGCGCCACACAAATAGGATAATATAGAAGAATGCTTTGGTCTATGTGTTGCTAAAGTACGTAGAAGGTAATAAGTATTTGCACACCCTTCAATGTGGACCCTCGATTGGAAACTTGTCGGAAGTTGCCAAGGTTGATTAGAAACCCTTGTACAAAGTTGTGAATGATTCTTGTTAAATCACATCTACATAGTATGGCATTCGTAAATTTTCACGGGCTTCATATTCCGGTTCATAAGAATTTGACTTCAAATATTCTTGAGGTAATGATACAATATGTACTTGAGGGTTCACGGTCATATCAAATCTATGTATTGTCAAGCTTACGGAGTCCTTTAAATGAACAAAATGACAGGTGGGAGATATTACAAGACTTTCCACTTTTAATAAGAAACGTATCAAAGAGACAAAACTTCGTTCACAACAATATGCATTGTTGTCATCATGTATAGCTTTTTATGGAAGATGAATTGTGGTGGATTAAAAGTCCTTCCCGTACATGGTCCCAATTGTTTCTCGGTCCACTCAAGCTAACTCCCTATCCATGACTTCAAAGTAAAAGTTGGCTACAAATGTTCGTTCTAGGCATTTAGGGGTTACAATATGTGGGTTTTTTCTTCTTCTAATAGGACGCCCATATTTGCATAGTACATGGCAAGGCTTGTAGTTCAAATGTGACGCCAAAAGAAAATGTGTTATGATGACATTGGACAATATGCACAAGTATAATCACAGTTTTAGGTTTAATAATGAACGAAAGTGGGAAAACCTATGTGATCATTTAAAAAGAACTAATAAAACACTTCCCTTTGACTTCCTATGACTTCCGCATCTCTACTCCAAAATAACAACCTTTGTGAGTTGTAATTAATTTGTATTTGATGCATAAGGATTGTGGAGTTAGATTTGGCCAATATAAAGTGGAATAGGAAAGACAGTGTGAAAGAAGCTCGTGTAGGAATAGAAATTTAATTGCCATGTGCAAATTAAGGCCATAGTCTGGGATATTTGAAAAGGAGAATATATCAGGAGACTATGGATGATTTGATTGGAGAAGGTGCATGTCCTCTTGTAAATATATAGTCCACTTCAATTAAAGGAAGTGAGAGAGATATTTTGATTATTCACCTCAAACCTCTATTGGATGGATGATAGACTATGAAAGTTGTTGACATTGATGTAGGATTAGGGATCGATCCTTTGTAATTTGGATTTACCCCAACTTGTGAATGCTTGGGAGTTTTATAAGCATCAGAGGGCGACTAATTCCTCAGCCCCTTGTTTGTGAAACCTTCATACTTCGAATGTAACGATTGTCTTCAAAGGAGCCTTAATAGATTTGGGGTTTGATTTATATAATCATAGACGATAGACTTTTGAGGCAGTTGTGGTAGATCCCAATTGTAGCCACCAGGAAGCAAGGTTGAAGGTTGATACCTTAGTAAATGGATGTGAAAGGCTATAAGGGAATTATTGTAATAGGATCATTGACATATGAGTGACTAGAAGGAGAACAATCAAAGTGTTTGTGTTGAACTACTTATCCCCTTATAGTCAAGATGTGGTTTATAATATTTGATGAGTAATTATGTCTAAGGTTGTATCCTTGGCTGGATAGTAAATATAGAGTGAAATTGTATGACCGTTTGTTGTTGGAAAGAAACTACTGATGTCGCGGACCTCTCCATAAGGATTGCCCGAAACACCATGGGCACAAGGGGGACCCCGGACTGACACCCGGGACTTGTGGCGCCGTTGGTGAGAGGGCCCAAGTGATCCTAGTGTGGGTGAGGGCCCCGGGCGTTGGGAACGCCTCCCACCCACGAAGACTAGGAGGCATGAGGATGAGGCCATGAGCTATGCGTAGCTCATGGCGTGCCAATTCTAGAATGCTCAAGAACACCTCAATAAGAGGTGTGAGCTAGAAGATATGGCAATGTAAGTGGGGCACTGTCCCGAGACAGCGCCCTGGAACAGCAGTGGCCTGGGAGTGGCTCCCGGGACTGCGAAGCTTTGAACTGGCATAACTTCCTCAATACTTGCCCAAATGGGGCAAGTGAGTAGTCCATCGGTATCTACGTGAAACGTAGATGACGATGGAATGGTCAATTTCTAGAATCAAAGACCATATGAGGAAATTATGGGGTTTTGAAGCTGTTGGGGGCTTCCAGCCCCAGCGGCTAAGGGAAAATGTCTACTTGGCCCCAAGTGTTGGGGGAGAGACAAAGGGTTACTTGACGGTGGGGTAGGGGTCCTGCCTAGAGTCCTAGAGGCTTATATGGGTGAGGTGGTGTGGCCTCACCCACCCGAGGCCGAACGGCAAGGCCTCCATGGGCATTGGTCCATTGTGAGGGCATAGTTGCCTAGTATGGCTCGGGTTGTTGATCAACATAAGATTGGACTTCCATGGATGGAAGTCCACATCTAAGGATTGGTTACCGATTAAGGGGTGAGTCCCGAATCAAAGAGTAGGAGGGTTGGTTCCCATCCTATGAAGTGTTGGATCCGCGGTATTGGGAACTAACCTTTCGCATGACGGTATGCGAAGGGTTAGGGCTCATTACTCTTGCTAGAATGAGAAAATGAACCATGATAGTTAAGGGGACCTAGCAAGGGTTGCGACAACTGACCATGGACCATATTGGTTTTAAATCTATTGATATTTCTTTCAAGAATTGAGTGATTACACGGTCCTAGGAATCACCCAAGTCATTCCACACGAATAATTTGTTTGTGAAAACTGAGTGGAATTAATTTGGAAATAGATTGTCTTGAGGGCAACAAGTTGAGTGGATTCACTGATTGAGGAATTCACTTCCTTCTCATTATAAAAAATATAAGTAACATTCAAGAGAGAATATTGCATGAATGATGTAGAGTAGTTATTATAGAGACGATTATCATTTTGAAGTAATCAAAAACAATAATCATAGAGAGAATGATTTGAAAAGAAAGGAGATCTATCAAGGTTAAAGCCATTTAGGCTTAGTTTGATTGAAAAAAGGTAAATAATTGAATATGGGCATTCCTTTGAGGTTAAATAATACATGTGAGATCTATAATATTCTACAGCAATGGATTGAAGGAGGTCTATAGGAAGTGGTGTTCTTGTAGTGTGATACAGACCTGCTCTGCTTAAGGGAATGATAGATATTGCTAAGGGGAAGCTTCAAGAGATGAAAATACTATAGGCTTTTTGGATGAGTTGTGCCTTATTTATTTTTCCTATAAATGTTGGCAAGATTGGAAGACAAAAGGACAACCAATGAAGACTATTGGTTGTCCATTAGACGTGGTATCCCAAGAAGATGATGGCTTGAAGAGAGAGACTAGTGTTGGAAGCTAGAGATGGCTAAGTATCTAGGGGCTAAGGATTGAATCTTGGATATATTAATCTCATTGTGTTTTGAATAACATTGTTGGGATAATGAGCCTCGTTGGGAGAATTTTTTTTTAAAGTGGCAATACTCAATTGAGTTTGGTGAAAAAATGATGCCACATCAACGCCACTTCAATTTTTCATACCTTGGACCCGGGTGTAGTTAGGGTTTTGCTATCACTTAAACTAGCCCAAGGAAAACAACCCATGGTACAAGGTCTCAGGAAAGACTGAGCTAGTGTCTGTGAGCATCAATGTCACATTGGATTAAAGTTTTTAATAACAATCTATGTCATTTACTCCATTGCTTCTTCATTGAGCTTAATTCCCACTCTTATGGTTCCTTGGTGCTTTCTTAGTCATGTGTGGTTTTGTCCTTTGTATGTGGACTCTTATTAGTCTCATCCCATCCTCTATGTCAATCATGAAGCTCAAAAGCTTGGCAAGTAATCAATGGCTCATAGTTAGTGTTCAGGTAATGTCTTTTGAGTAACCGCATAGTATTTAATTGCCATGAATTTTGTTTTCGATAATCTTAAACTTAAATTCTCTTAAACCATTTACAACCATCATGCTAATCTTCATAACTGTAATTACCACCTTTGTCTTTGGTGGACTTGACAACTTGTCTCAAGAATCACCCACCTAGGTTAACACAACAACAACGCATCAACAAGGTAGGCTATATCCTTTGTATCACTATATTCGTTAATATGGGACTTTTTCGGCATTTTGAGACAGTTACAAATATAAGAACATGGATAAAATCACACAGATATTGGAGAATGTTGTAAGATGCAAATACTTTGAAGCAGGTGTTCATATCAAGAACCCAATTAAGAACTCGTATCAAGATGGTTTGGGTAGGATCCTATGCTAAAACTAAATCATCTTTGAACCACTTAATTGATCAATTGTGCACCTTTATCCTTTGTGGATTATCGCCTCCTCTCAGACCATTAACTTTATTTTTTCCTCCTCCACCCAAAAGATGCCTTCCTCATTGCTTGCTTCTTAAACTTAATTCATCACTCATGCATATGGCCCATAGACTTATTCAAACTTACTCCACGTACTGGAGAATCTCTTATCTCATTCCTCTCCTTTGAGTCAATCACCTTACTTGGACTCCAGTGACTCTTAATCTTCTATAATTCATCCCGCTCACATTAACTCTCAAAGCCATTGCCTAGGGATGTTACACTCAAACTTAATTATAGCTCTCATGACCTTCAATCTCTCTTTCCCAAGCACTAATATATAACTCCCCTCTTAGACTATTGCAGTATTGTCCATTCTCACAACTTCGTTAAAGGTCATGTTGTCACAACTGGCATGGTTCTTACCATTTCTCACTCATTTTTTTTCTTCCTTGGCCTATCACTAGAGCTTCTTTATTGACACTCAACTTGATTATCACAATCTTTGATTGATTGGCTCTTAAGCCTCACACTTAAGTTCTTTTGTCCATACTCAAGGCAATAGCCACTACTCTCCCATTCAATCTTTCTCTCTGATTATTGCCTCAAATTAACTTGACTATACCCAACTTTAATTTTAGCAACCTCTAATTACTTTGCTTATAACCTTAAAAGTTCACTCACATAACTCAATGCTCAAAGCCTTCTTTTTACACATACCACAACTTCACTCAATTCCAATTGCAAAGTTCAACAATCGGCATTCTATGCATCCAAACAATTGCAAAAATAACACATTCATCACTCTCATGTCAAACTTCGATCATAAAGTATCGGAGTCCGAATCGCTCGGCTTCATTAGACTTTGCCTAACCTCAAGTCTTTACTTGGGATCAACCCTATCAACTATATCACTGATCTCAATCGCTGAAATTCAGGGTTCGAAAAGCCTATTGCTTTGCTATGATGAGACTATGCTAATTCTACAAATGAAAATAACCTCTTTCTACCTTGGCCAACCTTCTCCTTATAAGGGAAGAAGAAGGTGGGCACATGCAATAACCAACTTATCATGGCAATAACCTTCTAATTTTACTATGGATGACATTCTGACTACCAAATACTGGATGAAAACCACCAAAATTTGAAAATTGTCCGTTTCAGCTGGACTCTAGCCAAAAAAAGTGGCTTACACTGGACTCTAGTGTAAACTCCTTGAATCTAAAGTTGTGGCTCTCGACCAATGCTCTCAACCAATAGGATCACTCCGGACCATTGAAGGTGTTCTCACCACAAATTTGATTTCCTTTGCCAATAGGCTGCCCGGATTCATTTTTCTCCTCACAATTCTGAGATAAAGTGGGCCACCCGCAATGATGGTCTCTGATGAGGATTTGCCCCCTTTTGAGCAAGTGCCCGAAGGGCCATTCACACCGGTGACGGTTGGTCTAGAATTGGTTTTTTTAATACCATTCGGGTCTAATTAAGATAAATGGGTGTTACTCGGTTACTTTCCTTAATCGGACCCCTATATTTGATTGGCGTGTAATTCCGTGAGGATTATAAAACAAACACCATGAAGATTCATGTTTTGAAAGAGATTGGACAACATCGTCAAAATTTATTAACTACTCCACCCTCAATAGAGTTATTTGTAAAGTCAAGCGTATGAAGCCATGGGTTTGGTCCCAAACTCTAAGTTTATGAGAATCAACATAAAGTCACTGAAGTTTTCTTAATGCTTAAATTATCATACACAAAGAGTAGTGTCAGGCTATTAGAAATTGACTTTCTAGCTTGTCCTACTAGGATGGGTGGGCAAGCTAGCCTTGTATAGGGTGATCCGGGGTTTAGGACACCGGGTCCATGTGCATACCCTATTTTAGATCTTACAATTCTCTCAAACTTTGGAAAGTGGAAAGACGAGGTCCCAAAAGTTTCACCCAACTTTCAAAGTAGGCTCCATTGGCAAGTTAACTAGCTCTTAATAAAAAGGATTCTCAAAGAAGGATCAAATTCATGGATGTAAGGACTCCTTTATGTTTAGTCTTGTGTGATGACAATATTTGTAAGTATGCTAAGGGTGAGTTTCCATGTAGGATGCTCACCCACCAAATTCCAGTGGGAAAAAGGCAAACTTGCCCAAATGTAGGTGAAATCTAGTGGGGTAGGGTTCGTACGTGCCAACTACACTAAATACAATATTTAGTGTCACCAATTTTAATTGTCTTCCTCAATACTAATTGTAAACCGCGGTATAGTGTCACCAACACTAAATGTTAATCCAACATTATTTGTCATTCCTTGTAATTTTCCGGGGGATTATAGATTTACAGTGTTGCAATTACTGTCACTTACCAAGTGATTTTTCATCCAAAAATATTCATCCATGACAATATTTCATCACAAGTTGTTGACAAGAGAAGGCAGGGTTTTGGCCAATGGATGAACTCATCCATTATCCATGACAACATTTGTAAACCTATTCATAAGAAGCGCCATCCGAAGAGTCACCATAGTGACATTAATTACCATATGACACTAAATATCATATTTAGTGTAGCTACTCCCATTTTCTCAAATCCGGGCCCACCTACCAACCTCGTCCTCCATGTTACCAAGGATGGAGGTTTAGACCATGATGCTTTAGTATTCAACACTTGTAGGTTAAAAAGTGCTTTAGTGGGTGCATGGAAGTCTAGAGGCCCATGTCCACGGCCCATTCTAGTAGGACACGGGAATGTGGTTGGTTGGTGGCTTGTGCTTGTCTACACGAGAAATCCACCAACCCACTATTATCTAGAATATAGCGGGCGATCGGCCTACAAGGAAACTCACCCTACGTCCTTACATTAAGAATAAAATTCACAGATATAAGGACTACTGTTAATTCTTAATGTAGGAACTCCTTTCTATTTAGTCCTTAATGGTGCACCTTATCATGGTTGGACCCAGGTGTCCCAATAAGAATAGTGTACCTTAGCCATACTTAGTCACCCACAATCACATGCACGGGCAAGATGCTTAATTTATGCCATTTCCACCCATGCATGCAAACTTGTTGTCCCTAGGTTCTCGAACCTCAATTTCTCCGCCCCAAATATCCTTCGTGAACCACAAAGTCCTCAACTTCCCACTTCCCAATGACAATGATTTTAAGGTATGTGGGTGTTGTAGTTCGGTTCGTTTTCGTGTTCTCCAACTTCTACTTGTTAGATTTACACAACTGAACCTCTGTTGCATCAACAAAAAAATCGGATTCAAAATCAGACCTCCCTTTATTTAGTTATGGTTATCGGAAGTGCATGCGTGTCGACATCTTAATTGAATACACATGTCCTCCCAATGTTGTTCACTAGTGAGTGCGGAGTAGTTGATAAAAACTAAAGATGTAGTCCAATCTATTTAAACATTTGTTTTTTAGTGTCTAAAAACGTTGAAGAGACTACCATAGGTGCACAATATGTACAAATCCATGGTGTATAACATCGGAGGTTCACATTGTAGGGTATAAGTACATATAATGGCTTGGAAATAGTGTTGAATGTGTTGCTATCTATTGACATGTGGCTTTCTCTTCTTGAAATGAGCACATCCCACTGCCAATAGTTAGCGTGCCATAATTTTTATGTTTCAAGATTGAAAACAACTTTTTGAATTTGAAATGACAATCCTCTATGAACCACTTCCTCATAAATCAAATACTGTAATTGGTTTCATTGGTTATTACAATCAAATTCTCCAAGTGCACTTAAGGGCATGTTTATACCAAAAGGCCTTAGGCCATGGCTCTTAAATGACCAGTGGTACACTACTTTTTGGATGAGAGCATGAAGAAGTCCATGGACTATAGCCCAAAGTCTTTTGGAGGTCACAAGCCCTTAGTGTAAATCCCAAATGGGATCTCATTCTCATATATATATATATAGATAGATAGATAGATAGATAGATAGATAGATAGATAGATAGATAGAGAGAGAGAGAGAGAGATGAAACCTATCATTTTCTTTGAAAATAATAATGTTTCGTTAAGATTTTTTACATTTACAATGTTACTTTCAAACTGACACAAATAAGAAATGTTGGCACATCAAACATGGTATTTAGCATCGCACACTCTTTGAAATTATAAAATGTTATCATATTTAAATTAGAATGTAAGTTTTCACCGCTTAGATATCTTATATGTTGTATTGTCTTGACTACACTGGGTTTAATATATAGTGTGGGTAGATGTATAGACCAAGACCATACAAGGGATTAAATTTTGTTGTGTGTGTCAACAGAAAGCAACTAAAGAACTAAGTTTGGAGAATGAATGTCATTTCCATGACCAATTAGTGCTTACCAAAATTTTCGTGTAGCGTTACTGTGACTTACTAATGCCATCTCAACAAATCATATACCACAACTTGACATGTCACCGTCGATGGCTGACCGTTTTGGGAATGACAGACAATGTTGGAGAATGAAAGAGTGACGGCCTCACCACCACCACCACCACCACCTACGCCATCCACTATATTATATACGATAAACCATTTTTATGCCACATCAACTCTTTCGTGATTTCAATAAACAATTATGCGACACATGGCACTTTCGCTCCATATGATTAATCAATACAAAACATGCCATGGAACTATTAATGTAAGGTAGGAAAACCCCCAACTAACCGATGGTGTCGGGAAGACCCGAGAATGATGACACATTGAAGGAATAGACGCTTCCGAATCGAACCTTTTAACGAACAAAGATAAGATTCGTACTTGGGAGAGCCTAGACATGGAGAGCTTGATGGTCCCACTCGGGCTATCATGGGTAATAAGTAGAGTCAACACTTTGGTGTTGAAATGCGAATACTTTGAGGGACCTACGTGAATATATAAAGGCCCCGCCTAATAGAAAAGTGGCAAGCGGTATTTTGCTCAACTTTTGAATTAAGTTTTGTCAAACTTGCTTATCACCTACAATATTAGAAAAATGCCTAGGCATTGGGATTGTCCCGGGATTGTTCACTAACACGTGACAATAGCATGTGAAGTCATTGTACAATGGTGCCCACTCGATATGGGCAAGGGCTCACAACAGCCGTATTGGTCATGTGCACACTTGAAACTCCGTAATATCAACCTCCTTAATGTCACTCCTTCTCTTATATTCCGAAACCCCAGGGAATGGACTCATTTTAAATGCCACCCCTTATTGTTATGTTTCCTTCCCATATATCATAGAGTTTGACATTAAAAAACCACCAAAGATTTTGAACCACATGCTTGTACACATCATGTTGTCATCATTGTAATTATTGTCATTAATGCAATGTTGGCTTTGTATTCCATAATATCACTATTCTCTTTTATCACGTATCCATATTAACACTACAAAATGCCTTAATACCACGTGCACTTTGGTTGCCACAAGCATGATATTTTTGGAGTGGTTTTGGGATGCTTTACACTTTGGCTTTAGGGCCTGTGACCTTTAAAATTAAAAACTCTCATTGGTGGAAAATGCCAAGACTGTCCCACTCGTAGTAGAGCTTGAGGGCCCAAGGGGCTCTCAAGGAAGTTTGAATGGATGAAACTTATGTGGAGTACCACATGGCATAAAATAGATAATATTTCACGGTCTACTACCCACAAATTTAAAGATGTGGGTTTTACACTAGATATATAATTTAAAGTTTCACGTGTCTAGGTAAAAACTCCATAAACTCCTCTACAACATGACGTTTTCTTATAATTGTAACTATTTAAGTCAAAAAATGACGTGAAAGACCCAAAATTAGACTAGCAAGCCCTAGCTAGAAACAAAGCCACCATCAACCTAGTAAGGGGTTATAGAGTTTTTCACTCATTTGCAAATAAATAAACAAGATTTTAAATAGTTTAGTTTCGTAAAATAAACTACGTCCTAGTCTAAGTCCGCTTTACACTATGACGAAGGCTTTTCATGTGATGTGGATTCCTCCTGATCAATGTCTTGGGATTGCCGACCATGACGATGACCATGATAAATCATAACTAATTTTATTATGGTCGCTAGTCACGTGTGTAAAATGACCAATGAGTAAGCTAAAGGTACACTATACTGTTCACATGCGGCATTAAGTAAAAAATAACACCACTTCAACCATTTATAACGGTGTTATAAAAAAGGATGTATGAATGATTTAAGAAAATTGCCGACTTTGGCCAATCTCTATGGCATATCTAGGATCTACCCAATTAACAAGGTGGTGTAAGAGGTGTTACACAAAAGGTGAACACAATTCAAATACCCTCATGTAATAGAAGACTCTTATGTGCTATATAGATGATTTCGAGTTGGTTTTCCCCTTACATCCAATATCAGTCGACCTCGCTATATGACACCAAAAGCCTTAACGTTGCAGTGCAATTTGACGATTTATGAGGGTCACAAAAAAACCATTTTTCAAAACATTATGTAACCCACTCGCTGATACAAGTTAATTTTCTTGAAATTTGAAAAAACCGTAAGAAACCTAAATTCAACGAAAACCTTGGGGGTGTCACTTTAAGGACCCCTTACGTAAGGTTGAAGGCCGATTCATTCCAATTGGATGCCGTTGTATTAATTTGGAGTCTTGAATGCTATTTTTGGAGTCAAATAAACTCAATAATAATTTTAAACCCAAAGAACAACTCTTTACGTTTCCACAAACTCAATAGAATTGATTTACATATACACTATGACGTGTCACCTCATTTATGGTATTTATAGTGTCATTTAAAAAAGAGCATAGTTTTCAATCTTACCAAGTGAAAGGTAAAAACATGCAACCATTCAATAGTGGATCTCTAAAAGGATGACACCATAGACATTTTATTGATTGAAGTTGTGGCCTGAGCCTAGGCACGTACATGCCATATCAGATATCAATGTAAGGCAAAGGATGCTTTAAACCAACACTTTAAGCTATGGCACATACATATGGCTAGGTGATTGATAAAATAAAAATAAAAATTCATATTAGCCTTTGGGCTAAACAATGAATATAAAGAAAGAAAGACAATTTTAGTCTTAATTGAACATTTGATGAATATTCAAAGTTAAAACCATTACACTAAATATAATATTTAGTGTCACTTACTGTTCGGAGTTACACATTCCTATTTCTTGACACTAATTAAAAAATAGGAATAGGAATGTGTAATTTCAAATAGAAAGTGACACTAAATATCATATTTAGTGTAGCTTCCTTAAACCAATCCGTAGGCCCTATGTATGATGACCTTGGATATGATGAGGACCCCAACCTTCATTGCCTGGAACCAACACAACACAGTTGGGTGCTGGACCCAAGCTCCCAGCTAGTAATGATGCGCAAAGCCACATGGCCACCTCCATGATCCCACCCAGTTCGATTGCACAACTGTCAGCTTGCATCCCGGGTACTGACCCCCTTACATCATGGGACCCAACCTCCTACGTGCCCGTAACATACCCCCTTTGTGCTTTGTGGGCCTAGATCCTTGGCTTTGTGAATAGAATGGCTAGAATTGTTTCCCCCTGTGCATAGAATGGCCAGAATGGGCATTGACAAGCCACCCTTAACCCACCTTGAACCAACTTGAGATAGAATGGGGCCCATAACCTACCCTACATGTAGGTTGTAGAAGCCGCTATGAGGTGGCGCCACTAATGGCACCTAAAACTGGACCCGGGCACTCCTACACCATGGGAAACGGTTTAAGGTAGTAGAGTATTGGCAATTGGGAGGTGTTTATAGGTGTTGGTTTTAGCACCCTCTACCTTAGGTGACATCCAAAACTATTTAGCAAGTAAAACTGATTGAGAATGCCACATTGAGAAAATCTTATTCTAGTTAATGAGAAAAATCCAAAGGAAGACAAGGGAGCCTTCCCCATCTCTTAATTCCGGCTAATGGTAATTCCTTCTCCACTTGAATGCAAACTTGCACAAAATTAACTACACTAAATATGTTATTTAGTGTCATATGTTATTTTATGTCACTATGGTAACTTTTCGGATGACACTTCTTATGAATAAGTGAACAAATATTGTCATGGATGATGGATGAGTTCATCCATCGGCCAAAACCCTACCTTCTTGTGTCCACAACTCGTGATGAAATATTATCATGGATGATTGAAATTTGGATGAAAAATCACTTGGTAAGTGACAGTAATTGCAACATTATAAATCTACAATCCCCCCCAAAAAATTACAAGGAATGACAAATAACGTGGGGTTAACATTTAGTGTTGGTGACACTACACCGCTGTTTACAATTAGTATTGAGCAAGACGATTAGAATTGGTGGCACTAAATAGCATATTTAGTGTAGTTAACTACAACCAAGTAATGTAAGGAACCAAAGTATATCAATCCTCTCTGTCTCTCTCTCTTCATGCCTTGGGTCATTATTGCCTTCACATACATTGTGTTGACTGGGTGTTCACCCCAACTCTAGTATGGGGCAACTATAGTCCAAGAATATTACTATATGTTAAAGGAAAAGTAGAGATATGCAAGGAGCGATGAAATACAAAACTCAAGTTATTACTTTTAGGTAATGAAGTAAATAGTCATGATTTTATCATCAAAGATATCGACTAACACTTCACTTCCGCTCTCAAGGATAACATATTTTCAACCATCACATGAACATACTCGCTTTCTATCACATTTCACCTCTACTAAGAGTTCATCTCTACTCTATAAGGACATGGACTACAATGGATGACATAGTCCTCCCTTTCCCCCAATTGGCCACTGCGAATCTAATTGTAAATATTTTTGGTGCCCCCAACAAATGACCCGAAATTGAACATATACATTATAAAAACACTATAACACATTGAAAATTTACTTGGTAAAAACTTACATTCTAGATAACTGTTACTGCGTTGCGTAAGTTTGCATAGCTTTGTATGTAACACTAAGTACCATAAACAATGTAGCCCCCCAAAAAAAAACATGCTAGGGATTCATGATGCCTATGTAAACTCATCCGTTAGCAAGGTGAAAATGCAAGGAACTATTTTTGCAGTCCAAAACAACTAGTTTTAGATCATTTAACTCCGAAAATGGCATCAGAGACTCCGAATTAGTGTAGCGGGACTCCAAATGGAATGAATCGGCCCTCAACCTTGCAGGGAACTTGTTTTTAACCAGTGTCTAGGGAGATTTGTGGGCATAATTGATCGACGTCCTAGTGTTCCCAAGTCTGACTGGTTACATGTTGACATCTTTTGGTTTTTATCTATTTACTTGAGATATACTCTATAGATTCCTCTACAACAATGGATAACTTTTCCCGAAGTCTTGAACTCCAACCGGTTAAATCTCAAACTCAATTTCATCCATTTTTTACTAGACCCCCTTCATCCACGTTGGATGAGTTTACATAGACGCCAAGAACCCCATGTCCCATAAAACCCTCCACATACCTCCAAGGCTTGCCGAAAATACAAGCACTGTAGGAGATAAGCCTGCGTTGTCATATCCTTTTTGCATGCTCAAAACATGGACACTCGACTGCAATTTAACCGTGTTCATGCAAATGGATCCGGATTTCGGTGGCTCTTAAATGGTTACCTTTGTCCAACTCCCTAGCCCACTTATAACATTATTCAGCCATGGTTCGGTTCCATGATCCTGTAACATGTCAATTAAATTTGGTGGGCCCCCGAACAATGTAAGAAAATATGTTTATTATTTGCACATTTAGGTTGACATTTAGAAATTTAGGTGAAGTTATGTTTCTGGCACTATTCGTAGGCTTAATTGTTCATCCTAGTATGTTCACTAAAAATATTGTTCATAGTAGCACTATCGCTGAAAATATTGACACTATTCACGGTATTCTTACTATTCATACTTGTATTGTTCATTATTCATACCGGCATTAGTTTCTTCTTATTTTCTAAGTTTCTTCTCATGAAGGTAAGACAGTGGAGGTCCATGTCAGGTGCAAAATATAGAATGGAACACAACCATGCAGCTGAATAATGTTATGTTCCTCATAGCATATGAAACATGCGATTAAGGTAGATGAGCCTAATGTGGGCACCTCCGACTATGTGGAATCATCCAACCGATGGATTCAAGCATTAGAATCTTGAGCAAGTTAGTAATTGTGAACGAGGACCAAAGAATTTGAAATCGCTAAAATCACAGTTGAGGAAGGTGTTGATCTAGGCTTTGGAATCAAAGTTTCTCTACTTCCCAATTTGGTATTATAGGGGGAACTCTTTTATCAATCAATGTTGTGTAAGCGGAATGCATCATTAGCAAATTCTGGATGGTCATTTGTTAATGAAAACCAAGGTTAATGCCAATATGAGTTGTGTCATGTCTCTAAAGTGGTCACATGTAAGATAATATGCTGCTGAATTGGCTTTTGTTATAGAATACCCACAATTCAAGTTGGTCGGCACCTCACAGCCACATGCTACCTCCTAATTTGCCCAAGTTGTTGCCTCCTAAAATTTGCCACCTCGCGCAGAAAATCCAAGTGTGTCATAGCTTGGTAGATAGCACTCCTAATTATGGAGGATGGCAGGTGTAGTTTGATTTTTTAGAAGGTGACTACCCAATTATCATCAAGGCGGTGGCTAAATCACCATGTATCACTCACCCACTGAATTAGAGCAACCGTACTGTTGATCAGGAGCCAAAAACAGGTGTCCGATTAAGGAAGCTAACCGAACTAGCTTCATCTACCTTAATACTAGAAGGTTAGCAAATCCAAATCGAGGCCGTAGCCCACTTTCCTCATAGTTTTTGGAGCTCACATGAATATCTTGTTCATTATTAAAGTAATGAATCTCATGCTCATTAAACTGTCACATAGATTCCCCAATAATGTTGACTATTGAACTTAGAATGGTTGACATATTTTGAGCCGCAATCCAATCTCTTTCAAACACACAATTTTCCAAGTATCCTTTCTTGGTGCCACACCAAACCCCATACCACTCAAATATATGTGTCCAAATAAGATTTTTTTAATAAGGGTTGTCGGCCTTATGTAATTATGAGGCAAACCCAAAGTATTGATGTTGAGTTCTTTTGACTACACTAAAAAGGATATTTAGTGTTTGATACACTAAATACAAACACATACAACACTATATTCATTAATTTGAGACTTTCTCTTGTCTCAAATTAATATATGGACCACAATAACATGGTCTACTGTTTGGGTCGTCCTACCCAAACCATCTTGATATGAGTTCTTAATTGGGTTCTTGATATGAACTCCCGCTTCAAAGTATTTGCATCTTACAACATTCTCCAATATATGTGTGATTTTATCCATGTTCTTATATTTGTAACTGTCTCAAAATGCCGAAAAAGTCCCAAATTAACGAATATAGTGATATACGCTAAATGTCAATAACCCTATGAAAGTAAGTAACATTAAATTTAAACTCAAACACTAAATATCAACTATGGTAATATGTGGAAGTTACATCTTTGAATGTGGTGTTAGTAAGGATATGAAAAAAATAAAAATAACGTATGATAAAAAAGAGAATTCTAGCATATCTTCTAGCATATCTTCTAACACTAATTGTCAAGGAATTGAAAATTAAAGTTGAGGAGGGTAGGGTGGTAATAACATTAAATATAATCAAACACTAAATATCATATTTAGTGTAGTGGTATAACAACATATCTTGTATAGAGAACTTTAAAGTATGTAGATCTTATCAAACTACACTGGTTTTGGTAAAAATGCTCGGTCACATGTTCCTATAGTGTGGTCCACTCTACCTATACACCACCATGCATGAAACTAGCATTCAAAACTAGTTGCACTTGAATTTTCAAATACTCATTCTTTCACTTCTACATTGGCATGTGTAATTAGGTCGCCTTTGCAAACATGTTGTCTTTTTACCCATGAAATTTACCTTGGGTCAATTCTTATAGCTTTGACATTCGTTTGTGTAGCAATCATAGTAGCAAATTATTATTGTAATTTGTTAATGTTGTAGTAAATACTCAAAATAATGTGGAATGTTGATAAATTAGTACAGGGCAACCTAATTGCATATATCATTGTAGTTTTGCATAGGGTATCACTTGAAAGCTCTTGAAGATGCGAGTTCAAAGAGCATGGATTCATTTCCTAAGTCCAAGAATTGAGGGGAAAAAAACACCAAAATTTGACTTAAAGACTATCTGACCTTTGAATGGTTAGTGCACACAAGCTCCGAATGACTAAGAGTTAGGAGGTGAGCTTGATATCTATAGAAAGAACATGAGAAGCTCTGCAAGATATACTATTTGCTTGTGCAAAGCGAGTAAGACTTGAAGCAGATATCACATTTTAAAGCATTTGGAGGTGTTTTTGAAAGTGGGTTTTGGTGATGAGCCCCACATTTAATATGAATGTACTCACTTCAAGGAGAGAAAGCCATTTATCACATAGATAGCAACACATAGCACATTAGTTTCAATCCAATAGATATGGACCTCCAACGTTATATATTGTTGGTTGGTAAATAGTGTGCACCCATAATATTATCCTGATATTTTTAGTGTAGATATTTAGGACATATTTAGGACATAGTGTGGCCTGCAATATTTACAATAACTAGTATAACATGCCCCTCCTAAGTTACAAATAATCTTACTACAATCATGCCCATCCTCAATTTATTTTTAGTTCTTTCCAATGAGGCCTAACTAGACTAAATTGGAGTCTCTTATTTACATTTAGGGGTCATTTTGACTAAAATTAGAATTTCTCAAGGGAAATAATATTTATCTATGTTTACACCTTCCCACATGGTGGGTGCCATGAAACTTTACCCGATTATATACTTCAATTTATAATGAATTGTTGTATCACATTGTGTGGAGAACAAGGTAATCTCCAATTTTGCCATCTTAACTTTTGCATGTGAACTCCAATTTTGAAATTTGAAATGACAATTTGAGTGATTTGCAATTGCTTGCATGCTGCGACAATTTCAGGTCCTTTAATGGCCAATGTTGCATGTGGAGTTGGAAGTGCCCATAATAGGGCCACATAAGGTAGACATGGCTAATTCGGTCACCCCCTTAAATCAGAGACCTATGTTTGAGTAGTGTATGGCTTGCTTATGTTTATGAACGAACACCCAAATGACATGTGTTCTGATGAGATTGGACAAAATATATACTCACCATTCTAGTTTCAATAGTGAACAGAAGTGGGAGGACCTATGTGCATGTTTAAGGAGAAAGAAAATCTTCACTTTGACCTCTTGGAACTTTTGCATTTCAACTTCAATTCTGAAACTTGGGAAGACAATCTTCTTCATTTGCTAACTAGATGAGACAAATTCCCGGTCAAATCCAATATCCATAAATGCTTGTAGAGTTGGAAGTGTCCACATTAGCCCTGTCCACCTTACATTTATATTTGGCGAGGGTCGAGGGCTGTGATTGCAGTAAGAAGGCAAGAATAAGTTGTTGTGAAAGCAGAGGGCAGTGTCTTTAGAAATTGGTATGGAGATGCTCAGACATTTGCATGAAGCATTGTTTTGGAGTTGCTTCCAAATCATGATTTTTTTTCAAGCCTACAGATTCTAACACATTTTTATGAAACCTCTTCATAGAAGCGAAATAAAAATCTATGACGTCTGCAAGTTGACCCTTGCTTTAGAAAAACTGCTTCTAATAAGTTCCAAAAACGATAACTGAAAGCGTAAACATTTTCTATTCCGGACACAGATGGTGCGAGTAGATTCCTCTTTCGAAGTATATTGCTCAGCTTTGTGTTGTATAATATCATCAATTCATTACAAGCATTCGAAGTCATTTAGAAACATCTGATTTAAAACAGAGGGTTGTCACCCAGGGCTGTGAAAGAAAGAAGAAGAAACCTGCGGCGAGTTTCCATGGCTGCTGAGGTAGATGTGTGTTATTCGTATGCGTTTTTCTCTGTGCCCACTTCTTAGGATATGAAATACACAATTAGTGCGAGATGATTAGCAAATCCAAATCATGCCTGTAGCTCATATGATTATCTTAATCGTTATCAAAGTGAAGATTCTCATGCTCATTAAGTGGTCATATAGGTCTCCAGAATTAGGTTGACTATCAAACATAGAAGGGCTAGCATATTCTGCGCACGTAGTCCAATCTCTTTTAAACACATGTCTTTTTGGCAGCCGATTTTAGATTCCCCAACTAGTTAACCATATACCATTCAAATATAGGTGTCCAGATTATTGCTACGTTTGATTTCGGCACGCCTACCTTAATTATCTTGTGTGTGATGGAGCTCGATGTTGTTTTTGGTGAGCCTTGACAATGTCCGTTTCGCAATGGTCAGGAGTACGTCTGTTTCATTTGATTCTATTCCAATTCCGCATACCACTTGCTTCGTCCCAACACTCTAATTGTGTTTGTAAATCGATATTATTTCTCCTCTTTTCATATGCGAGTCTGTGCCTCGGTTTTTTCTTCTTCTTTCCATCCATCTGGAAGAAGCCCATCATCACCAATTTTCATTACTGGACTTCACTGGTTGGTCTCTGTTCCTTGGACATTTTTGCGAGGTGATGGATATGTCACTTGTATCTTGCCAATACTGGAGCAAAGTTAGGGGAACAATACATTGATTCAATCACAGTAAACTGCAACAACATGGAATCGATGCCTACCAACATAGGGTTTGCAATTACAATCTTCAAGTTTTAGAGGATTGCAGTTGCAAGACCTAAATGGTGTGAGTTGAAGTGAAATGCTGAATGAATCATAATTTAGATTAAAAAAAAATTGAGTTAGCACTGGAACAGTGTCCTTGGAGATTTTTGGGCATAACTGGTCGAGATCCTAGTGTTTCCAAGTTCAACTGTGGTGGCATGTTGACATCTTCCGGTTTTTCTTGATCATAGTTTGAGGTATATTCTCTAAATTCCTCTGAAATAATTGGTAATTCACCTGAAGTCTTGAATTTCAACTGATTGTTTCTCAAACTCAACCAATTCATCTGTAACTAGTGGTTGGTTCTCCCCATTCATTGCACTGGAAGGATATTAAACCCTGAATGGCATGTATCAACATTAGATGCTGGTCACTCGTATTTTTAGATGTAAGTCAAGCTTAGCTGCTTAATTCTGTAGACAATCTGCAGTTTCTGAAGTTTAGGGATGGAATTGTTGTCTTGCTGGGACTTCCGAGTGTAATTGCATAGTGTTACTGCTGAGACATGTGCTGAAGAGTTTATTTATATTTTAAAATTTCTTATATGAGCATGTGCAGCTGAACATGGCAAAGAGAAAGTTGTTTAAGAAGATTATCATTTTCTAAACAAGTTTTGGACCATTTTCCAGCTATCGTTGAAAACTTCACTTTCCTGCAACCAAAACATGTCCTCCTTCACACGGTACAGTTTGCAATTAGAATTGTATTTGGATGTGACCTTATTCTCATATTCATGATACATTACATTTAGGGCATGGGGGGTCACTCCATTGTCAAGTTGAACACCACGTGCGACCAAAAAAAATCTACTTTTGGTAAGTTGCATCACCAAAATGGGTCAAAATTTTATCAATTTTTTTCATGAGTAGACATACACGGTATCTATTACATAGTAAAAAATGGTAACCAAATTTGATGATTTTTTTTTAAAAATAAAACATACTGTTTCCAACCAGAATGATGCAGAATTGAACTAAAACAATTACTACAAAGATGAAGATGACTAAAAATTTCAAAAAAACATACAAAAGATATTATCCATGGTTATGTATATGTAGAAAAAATATCATAATTTTAAACATTATCTATGGCATATAATATAGGGGTAGCAAACTTTGTCCGCACATGGTGTTCAACTTGACAATGGAGTGACCCCCCCATGATTTAGGGTTTAGGGTTTAGGGATATACCAATATCACCTTCTTAGAACACTACAAGCATATGAGTCCTGAGTAATTGTCTTGTATCACTTGAAAATCATCTTACGTAATTATAAAATCTATAAACCGACCATGGTGATACGTTTGCAATTTTGCTATCATTGATGTAAGATGATTATAACTAGAATTTAAGTAAATTTGGATTTAAGCATGAATTTGGACAATTTCAACCGCCAATATGACGTACGCAAGATTGCAAACTACACAAATATGGTAGTTGTTGAACATGGAATATTAACATTCGATGTTGTGGTTGTTGTGTTGTTACGTTTGTTGTTTTTGTTTGATGTTTTTGTCCCCACAACTCAATGCCCATCCCTTATTATTTTTGGACAAATGGTTTAAATGTCAGTTTTACATGGGATTCGTATGCTGGCAGTGGAGAAATCATGAAGCAGAAACTAGACATCCTAGTTCCACACGTAATGGCAGGGTTGACATATTTTTAGAGTTCAAACTTTTGACTTCTAGACCCTAGTGTAAATTGTATTTACCTTGGTTCCCACAAATGAGCAATCCTATAGGTAGAGAGGCATTTTGGACCATGAATGTAAACCAATGTTGGTTGGTTATACAAGTTGTGGTAAGTTCTCAACCCGGTTATCATGTGGTCATAGACTATAGGTATCCACATATCATCCAATATTGATATCCGCTGTGCATAGAAAACTCTCAACTAAGATCATGCTCCTATTGATGACCTTTAGTTGTGGATATACAAATTATCCTCTTGTAACATTAAAATGTACTTGATGATGTCATATTAAACAACACTTCGACTCTTGAAGTTAGAAATGTCTACTATTTCCATTTGTGTTTGTACAACTAAAAGGTTGCTATTAACAATATCCTGTATGAAAATTGCTATTTGACGGACCTCTAGAAAGGTTGGTTGTTTTATACTTTGAAACCTGCGAACTCCGGGCATCTACATTCCATAACCAGGTGCTACCATGTTGATAACCGGCAACAACACTGATACCCTGCCAACATTGGTGTACACTGTATTCAACCCACCCTCAAACCCATAATGAAAAGGCCCTCATCGTTGGATAACACAAACAAACAATCGCAGCCGTCTATTCCCACATCCTATATTTCTTAACAGCCGTCCATTCTCGCTTGGCCCAACTAGCCTAGCCAGTCGTGGTCATTAACCAACGGTCCGATACGCTCAACGCAAGATCGACGGCTACCCTCTCGCCACTCCCAAGAGCCTGCCCGTACTGACCCAACACTCTCACTTGGCCCAACTAACCTAGCCTGTCGTGGTCATTTAACCAACGGCCCGATACGCTCAACGTAAGATCGACGGTCACCATCTCGCCACACCCAATAGCCTGCCCGTACTGGCCCAAAGACGCTCATAAAGCGCACGTACTTTCTCCGCCCCCCTGCCCGACGAGGCTTTCCGACGAACGAGTGGCCGGGGGGAATGTTTCCCCCCCTGCCCGTCCTGCCCGTTAATGGAGAGCCTTGGCAGCGCCAACGACGCTTGTCGTGCTTTGCACTTCACTATAACTTCACCCTCCGCTCCATCAGAGTAGATATCTTCACAATCAGAGTTCGTCGATTATCGCATTCTACCTTCATTTCTGTGTTTCCAATTGAATATCCAAGAACCTTTGCAATATCGATCTTGCGTGTTTTCTTGCATTCAAGAAGTCGATACCTGAGTTTGTTCTATCTTTGTAACCCTACGTAGTTCGATTTGTGGAGATATGGCCACTGTTGCTGCTATGATGGTGCCTGCACCCTCCGTGGGAGTGGCCAAGGCCGCGGCGATGTCTTCCATGTCCGTTCGGGGGATGAGCTCTTCTTCTCTCTCTTTGACTTGTCGCAGATCGGCCGTCAACCTGCAGGGAGCGCGGTTGATGACCAGGTGCATGGCCGAGGTGAGTCTCACATACGTCCGTCTAGAGTAGTTAGTTTCATGTGGTGGGAAATATACTGATTACAGAGACTTCAGTAACGAGCAGAACACGATCTGCGATCAGTAACATTCACCGAAGTTCTGTTATCGTAGTAAATCCATTCGTGTGACACCTATTTTAAGTTGGCGGCCTGCAATGGTGGACATTTTGCATACATGGACATAATCAGTAGAGAATTTCATGAAACGAAGAATTCTACTTATGTTATGTATCTTATGTTAAGGTGACTGACAATAGCCGTGTCTAGGACTCGTACAATGCATACATTTTACTCTGCTTGAGGAACTCTTCTGTTGTTTGTTAAGAAACTCGTTGCCACTCTCCCTTGTGAGGCTCATAAACGTGTATCTCTAAAGTAGTTTCATATATGTGTTCTAGAAGTGATAGGGAGGGTTCTGATGACAGACAGTTCAGTACCGAGGTGAACACCATTTGTGATCAGTAACATTGATCGCAGTTCTTGACATCATTGTAAGGAAATTCACTCCTGTGACACCGATTTTTAGTACCGACCGCCTGCAACACTTTGCAGATACTATAGCTACCTGCTAGTAGGTGTTAATATTGACTGTTATCTGCACGAGTAGCAAAGTATACGAAGTAGGATGATTCTACTGAGATGATATGGGATCCAAACACATGTCCGGCCGGTCTGCACACAGACATTCTGCATACATAATTAGTAGAGAATCTCATGAAACGAAAGAATGCTACTCCTGGTATGTATTTCATGTTAAAGTGACTGACAACAACGGAGTCTAGAATCCGTACAATGTGTACAATTTCCTCTGCCTTTCTCATTGATCAACTCTTACTATTGCTTGGTAATAACTCGTTGCCACTCTCTCTTGTTCTTCTTCCTGTGATACGAAGCTTTTAATTAAGTCATCTTAATTCAGTTCTGACCATAGTGCTTATGTCTCTTTGTAGCCTGAGAAGACAAACCCAGAGTCCGCAGCCCCGTCATCTGCAAGCGCCAGCACTCCTATCACTCCCAGCACTCCATCCGTAACACCACTCCCAGTCTCGCCATCATCACCGAAGAAGCCTAAGGTACCGAAATTTTCAAGCCTTACACATGAAGTATTCATACATGATGTACTTGTCTGATGTGTGAATATTCATTTTACCGACGGGGGTCATTGATCAGCTGGTATATACACACTTGTCAATGTACTTTTGCAGGTTAGCACGAATTTCTTCGACATCTTTGCCTTCGGAGGCCCCGCACCGGAGACGATCAATGGGCGACTGGCAATGCTTGGCTTCGTGGCGGCTCTTGGAGTGGAGCTCGCAACTGGTGAAGACCTATCAAGCCAAATTAGCATGGGTGGTATTTCGTGGTTCGTTGTCACTGCGGCTCTCTTTACAATAGCGTCATTAATTCCCATGTTCCAAGGCGTGACTGTGGACATGAAGTCCAAGGACGTGTTCTCGTCGTCAGCAGAAAAGTGGAACGGTCGCTTTGCTATGATCGGACTCGTTGCCCTCGCCATCACCGAGTACGTGAAGGGCAGCCCTTTGGTGTAAATCAGAGCAACATTGTTCTTTAAATAGCATGGCTACTGTTTCAATGTGTTGATAACTCGGAAGGCTAGGTGATGACAGTAGTTCTTAATCAAATCGTTAAGCAGAAAACAATTCTTTTGGATATTACTTTAAAATCCACATAAGTAGGTGTATGATATGAATATATCGAATCAATCAATTTTGAAATCATGATCTAAGAAATCCATATTATGGAACTTAGGCACTACTTTGTCACACTCCCACATCTATGTCATATGTCTCCTTGCATTTTTTTTTTGTGTGCAATGATAGTATCTTTATTTCGTAGGAGCAATCTGTGAAGCCTCGCTGGTGATGGAGGTCTGAAGCTTGAGAGGTGTCATGTACTGTAATTGCCTTTTATGGTTACCTTGTGTGGAGGTCAGTTTTATACAAAATTGATTTAGATGGGAGTTGTTCAAAACTCTAAAAAATTTGATAATTTTATCTTGAATGAAAATAAAACTCTCCAGTCTTATTGTTCAAACTTGTGGGAATTATAAGCACGAAGGTGTTGAAATGAAGGGACACTTTATAATAGAGCTTGGGAACTCGTTACCAGTGAGATCTTAAAATCTATTGAGGGGGGAAAATGCTGAACTCATATGAGAGCTAGAAGGCTCAAAGGGACAAGGGAAGATGGTGAATTGTTGAAAAAACCAAAAAACCTCTGCCTGACTATCAACTTTATATTTGTGCATATTCTCACCATGAGTTACAAAAGAGAAATTGTAACGAATGGTTGCAATGGACAAGTTATCTTTTAGTGTATTGCTTTCAACAGTGTTGTCATTGTTGTGTGTTTAAAATTAGCATCAGCGTAGGATTTCAACCAGGGAATGCTTTACTCATTTTGATTGCAGTCCATTGAGACCAAACTCCACTCACATGCCCTCGAAGCCCAAATCACTATATTCGTTAATTTTAATTTGAGACTTTCTCTTGTCTCAAATTAATATATGGACCACAACAACATGGTCTAATGTTTGGGTCATCCTACCCAAACCATCTTGATATGAGTTCTTAATTGGGTTCTTGATATGAACATCCGCTTCAAAGTATTTGCATCTTACAACATTCTCCAATATTTGTGTGATTTTATCCATGTTCTTATATTTGTAACTGTCTCAAAATGCCGAAAAAGTCCAAATTAACGAATATAGTGATCCAACATTCCTTCTCTAGATTCATATCTCTTGGAATTTCAGGTGTATCCTGTGATCTTCCATCTGATGAGGTTCGGATCATAGTTTCCAACTTGCAGAAGGATGAAGTGTTTTATCACTATTCTGGTAAGTACGTGCTCATAATTCAACTCCTCCTCTCAAAGTGCATCCATTCTTAAGGATATTGGTTTTCCCGATGAAGAAGTTAATAAACGTTCTGGTAAGGTTCTTAATTTCATGAGCACTCCAGGTACCTGTTGAGATTGATTTCTTTTTGTATTTTGAACAAGCTTCATCGTATGAATGAATGAATGTATGAATGAACCTTTTGTTCCTTCATATTATGATCTTTCTCTTGCACATTGGGGGAGATGAAGATGAAAAACTTGTGACTCATGTTGTTGCCCACCACGGCTCTAATCGTTTTGTGAATGTGCTTCACAATGTCTCTATTGTACCATCGAAGATCGCAGCATGCAGAGTTCAGTGGATCCATAATGCTTTTGATAAATGGAGGGAATTTTGAGGCCTAGATCCTAAACCCTATGTACCACTTGTAGACATGGCCAATAATATACCCAATAATACATATTGATCAATTTAATGCAAACCGCATAAATCACTATATTCGGTAATTGGAGACTTTGTCATGATTTTGAGACTTCTTAAGGACATGGTTTTCAAATAAAGAACAAGGAGACACAAATATATATTCAATGTGACTTAATAAACTGATTTGCGTGGGCAACACTAACCAATTTGGTACAAATACATGTCATCACAATAAGAAATTGGACCATATATTAAATCATTTGTATTTATTTTGAGACTTTCCAAAGTCTCCGATTAACAAATATATTATACAACAACTTCCAAAAGTAATGCAACACCCTTGACAGACATGCTTTTGACATTTCCTCGGAAACGGGAAAATCTTATGTAATGTGGTGCTAACACAAAGTATGTCGCTAGCTTCATGTCAATTTCCACGTTGATCATACTCATATGCTGACAATAAATGGTAAAAACGTGAATTTGAGGGAATTGCATTCCTTTTGTGATTTTTTTAATTCTCTAAATTTCGGGAGTAATTTGCGTTAAAGGATGCAATAACTCACTAGTTAACACTTTTGCTTTGCATTCACAAGGTCCTTGGTTCAATATCCCCTTCCACCATGTTCAAAACTTCCTACTTCATGAACAACATAGTTGTCATATTATAGCTGGGAGACTAGGAACAACACCATCGATAGTTAGTCGCATCATTAAATGTTATGGAGCTACAGGGAAGCTAGAGGATAACAGAAGGTCGGCGCGTCCATGCATTCTTAGTGAGAGAGATGATCATTATTTGGCACAACTGATGCAAACAGAAGAGCAGAGTATTGTAGTACAATGTTGGAGGGTTCTTAAAGAGGTTTCAAATTTCATAGCTGCTCCTAACATAATAAGAAGAGCATTGAATTGCCAAGGACTACAATCTGCAATTAAGAAGAAGAAAAACCTTTCCGTTGGGGTTTAATGGTTCAGAGTGGTGTTGGAAGATGCGTGGGGAACCCCTAAGCAATTGTGTGGTTAGCAAGACTGTGAAGCACGGAGAAGGGAGCATCATGGTTTGGGGATGCATGAGTTGGGAGGGTGCTGGAGAGCTGACCATAATCGAAGGAACTTGAATAGCAAGCATTATCAAAACATCTAACATGACAACTTGAGCCTGTCAGTTGTGAAGTTTAGAAAAGAAGCGGAGGAATGGGTGCCCCAACATGATAACAACCAAAGCATACCAATAGGATAACAATCATAACAATCAAACAGTTCAACAATCATACAATTACAATAATGCCATGGAGTCCACAATCCCCCGACATGAATCCTATTGAATACCTCTAGAACAAAATGGACTGGCATTTCCAACTCCATAAAGACCTCCCCGCTAGCAAGGATGACCCTTGGAAGAAACTACAAGAGACATGGAACAATATTGAGATGGAAGTCGTACATAAATTGGTGAAATGAATTTCCAACCTAGTGCAGGCATTGTTAAAGGCGAAAGGAGGATACACCAAATACTAGCCAAGTAGCATATCATTGATACAAATAAATTACAAATAAACTGCATTATCCGGTGTATTTTGCAATTATGTGTTGAATAATGGTTCAATGTCATCCAACGGAATTCATGTGTCCCATAACATAATAATGTCAAAAGTGCCATAAGAAATGCAACACCCCAAATTCATGTTTTTATCATTTACTATTGGCCTATGAATCTGATCACCATGGGAAATGACGTGAGGCTAGCTACATGCTTAATTTAGACCATGTTGGCATCATGTGACATAAATTTTTTTCCCGTTTCCAAGAAAACGTCAATTTGGTATGTTTTTAAAGGGTGTTGCATTACTTTGGAAGTCATTATAAGTGTGTCAAGAGGTTCTTGTGAAAGCACAAGAGTTTTCAAAAAGGATGGAAATTCATGTGGGTCTCCCCTTTTCATGCTAAGGACATATATATGCAAAAACTAGTTACTCTACAGGGAGTTATTAGATTTGTTTTTGTCATTTTCACACACCCTTATATTATATAAGTTTTGACTTATAGCTTTTGATACCACCCTATAATAATAATAATAATTTCTTGTTTTTGTTGTTATGCTATCTACTTCTTAAAGCTTACAAATTGTGGAAGAATGTGAGGCTGAAGTCTTGCAAAGGGATGTTAAGGATGTGCTTAAGGCTTGGGTTTCAGAACATCTACATGATCTCATCTTGAAGTCCAAGGTAAATGACTTTCATCTTTGTAAAATGGAGTTTATTTATGTGGTTCTAAGAACATCATTTGGTGTAAGATGGCTCCTTGTCTAAGAGCTATTATTTTTAACATGACTAAATTTTTGACTAATAGGTTGTTGACTTATTAGTAGGCCCCACTAGTTTTAGGGATATTTTAGCAGTAGGCCCATCAGATTTAGGGATATTTAGCATGGGTGGGGCATTCTATAGGATTTTTGTGCACCATGTACAGTGGAGGGATTTTTATTTTATTATTTTTGTGGAGTGGGGTATTTAATTGTAAGGCATGAATCAAAAGTTTCTTATAATTACTTAATTCTGATAACCTAGATGCTCGGGGAGGTCACTCCCTTGTAAAGTTGAACAACCACGTGCGAACACTTTACATCTAAAAAATCCTACTTTTTACATAAAGCATCACCAAAATGGGTCAAAATTTTGTCAATTTTTTTTCATGAGTAGATATACACGGTATCTATTATATAGTAAAAAATGATAAGTAAATTTGATGATTTGTTTTTTTATAAAACATACCGTTTCTAACTAGAATGACGCAGAATTGAGCTAAAACAATTACTACAAAAATGAAGATGACTAAAAATTTCAAAAAAATATACAAAAGATACTATCAATGGTTATGTATATGCAGAAAAAATATCATAAATTTTAAAATTATCTATGGCATTAATATAGGGGTAGCAAACTTTGTTCGCACGTGGTGTTCAACTTGACAATGGAGTGATCTCCCCGAGCCTAGATGTTTGCACCCTATCGTTACTTATATTTTCCATGCCAATGCAATTGATAATAGTCTATATTCTTCTTCAGTAATAAAAAGTGATCCTTGTCCATACATACAAAAACCCTATTCATACATACTATTACAAACATGGTTTTCATAAACACTATTGGAGAAAAATTGTGCTTGAGGATCAAATTACAAAACATAACAACACATTTTTCCATGTACTTCAAACGAGTTTTTTCGTCCATCCAACATGCAACATGCTTACAAACAGATCATATCAAACATAGATCCTAGGATCCTAACTTTCAAACCCCTAAATTAATTATACTAAAAAATAATGGCCCACATTTTGTACTTATTTATTTTACTTGTGAGGGGATTGTCTACACTTTATAGACCCTTCTTAATTTGGAATTCTTTTGTAATTTTTATTTCAAATGAATTTAATCATGCCTATATTATGCCGCGCAACATTCATAAAATGCACTATGTGCCCCACCCACATATTTTGGGAGCTAAGGTCAATGATCAAGTCATTATGGAGTGTGGAAGAGAGCCCCTGGCATGCCCCCTTGGAGGATATTTTTTATGTGAATTTTTTGGGTTTCGCCTCTCACTAGCACCTCAACAACAATACATCTCATTCCGATAGCTTCCACGACGCTATTATCATTCAAATGAATATTAAGTGGAACAATTGCTTCATATGTGTCAAATGCCACCCAATGGGAAGTGATGTGCTTTGTTGCCTCTGAATCCATGATCTACTCACACAAATGCACTTCATGCTGCATTGCAAATTCGTAGGTATCATCTTCTATGATGTTGTTTATATTTTCTCTCTCTTTGTTCTTTATCTTTACGTGAAGATAAATTGCCTCCTTTGCCTTAACGCAACATCATTATGGCATCATCACCTTGGGTGTTCTTTTCCTTTCTCTTAGACATCTCATGCATCAAACGTGTTGTTACATACTTCATAAATAACTTCGTCATTGGCATCATCTCCAAAGCGATGATCAAGTGTTCGTACGAGGGTGGCAATCTGTGGAGTAAAAGTCATGACAACATCTTTGTTTCTCATGGGTATCCAAAGAAGTCAGTTGATCCGTAAGTGCCTTAATCTTGTTAATGTGGTCCAAGAAGTCATCACCTTCTTGCATCTTGCGCGTAAAGAACTTGCAGCGAATGAATAAAAAAATGGACAAACTCCTCGTCTTGTGGATGTTGCAAAAGGTTTTTCATGCCTCCGCTGGTCCTTTGCAACCCCTAATGTGCACAAATTGATTATTCGCCAAATTAAGCGCAATGATAGAATTTGCCTTCCTGACACGTTTTTGTTATTTTTTTCTTCACTTTGGAATCAACGTTGGAAGGTGGAGCTTTCTTGGATATGTCCACAATGTCCCAAAGATCCATGGAAGCCAACTCCATTTCCAATTTGAACTTCCAAAGGTTGAAGTTATCTCCATTGAATTTGTTAATGTCTCTAGCACCATAACCCTCAAGTTACATTCAAAGATTGGAGATATAATCTCTAATCATTCAAATCAACTCTTCCTAAGCGATTATATTTAGTCAATGACTTCATAAACCTCAATCAACTCAAATAAAACCCTTTTAAATGTGCCTTTGGACCTCCAATCTACTCAAGTCAATTTCTCTTGAATTCAAATGAACCCTCTTGCTCTCAAATATGTTTTTGCACCCTCAATACACTCAAATTAGATCCTCTTGATCTCAAATGAGCCCTCTTAGTCTCAAATGTGTATTTGCACTTCCAAACCACTTAAGTCAGCCCCTCTTCAACTCTAATATGTATTTTTACCCACAAACCACTCAAATAAAGTCCTTCTCAATTCAAATATGCCTTTCCAATCTCAAACCATTCAAATCATGCCTCTCTGAACTCAAATGTGCTTTTGCACCCTCAAATCACTCAAATCAAGTCCTTTTCAACTCAAATTTGTTTTTCCAACCTCAAACCACTCAAATCAAGCCTTTTTCAACTCAAATGTATTTCTGCACCTTCAAATCCTTCAAATCAAGCCCTCTTCAACTCAAATTTGCTTTTCCAACATCAAACCACTCAAATCATGTTTTTTTAAACTAAATTTTGCCTTTTTCAACCTCAAACCACTCAAATCGTGATTTTGTTCAACTCAAATGTGTTTTTACACCCTCAAATCATTCAAATTAGGTCCTCTTAAACTCAAATGACCTTAATACCCTTAAATGCGTACAATTAGCACTCAAGAACCTCAAATCAAGTCTTTTTCAACTCAAATGACCTTAATATCCTCAAAGATGCACAATTTGTACTCAACAACCTCAAATCAGGTCCTCTTTAACTCAAATAACCATAATACCCTCAAATATGCACAACTACACTCAACCAACTCAAATCACCACACAACATCAAATATACATTCAAGCATTATAAACACTCAAATCAACACTGACAACCTCCAAATGTGCACTTGTATACCTACAATGTTCTAATCTCCAAACCTCCAAGCCTACAAGCACCAATTGATCCTCCAAACGTGCACCAATGCACTTCAACACGAAGCACCCAAAAGACTCCTCCAAAGACTAAAACCTCTCAAGTTCCACTCTCTAATCAACTAGCAATTAAATCTCTAACTTGAGAACTTGCGTGAGTGAGCCTATAACGTATTTAAACACAATAGAACTAGAGATCAAATTGCACAAGCAAATACACATACACAAAGGTATATGAACAATGCTTGAAGTGAGATGGTCACCTCCACCCCTTGCCTTACTCTTTATTGCATTTTTCCTCCTTGGTTCATACAATGCATATGAGATATTTCAACTCCCACTTCCTACAAACCACATGGGTTTATTCAAACCTTATTCATTCTTATACCTCTAACAATCACCATCCTATGAGTACGAGTAACCTTAATGCTCTACCTTTAACAAACATCTCCAAACAATAGCTTACATTACATTTGCTTATGCAATATGATTTTAGGCACGTTGGAGTAAGGCTCAAGGGTGGACCAACGCATGTAATAGTCCATCTTAGCCATAATACAACACCTTCTGAAAACAAAAGACGAAATGTTTATATCGTGGCGACCCTATAGCTAAGGATCATGGCTATGCTCATGACCATCATTTGGTTTGGTTAGACGGTCGTGCGGCTCAATGTAAGAGCCAAAGACCTTTGTGTTCTGTGGGCATGTTGTTCTAACCTTGCAGGTGGATGCACAATGATGTGGAGTATTTCTAGCATGGGCCATGGGAAAGGTTTGCATGATAGTGTGGGTGTTGTTGACGAGATTTCTTTGTCAATAACAACTTAACCCTTAAACGTCGGAGAGGCCCTATCAGGGCCTCGTTGACCCTAAACTATTTGACCATAAGATAGCGTCAAAACATGTCGGAATTGCAAAAAAAAATTCCCCAAAATGTGTATCTCAAAATTCCATATCTAAATATATATGCCGATCGCACTAAAAGAATTACATGGAGGTCTAAAATGGGGTAAACATAGGCTGATGGGAGAGGCCCTCCCCCCCCCTTGACGTTTAAGGGTTAATCCCCATGTTGTTTGACTTCAAAATGCTGCAAATGTGATTGATATCCTATGTCAAAATTTGACACACAGACCTAATTCCAATTACAACAATAGAAAGAAGGACATCAAGAGAGTTTTATGGCAAAATGCAAAAACTAAGATTGATAGGAAAATTGATCATGCATGTGATCCAATACTTGGTATTCAAAAGTTGCATTTGGTTTGTGCATTGTCTGCATTTGAAGTCACAAAGTTGTTTGTTTGAGATTGGCTTGCTTTTGCTTGCATTGTATGCAAAAGAATTGGGCACATTGTTTGTACAAACAGTGGGTAGGTCCATGGAGACCATAGACTCTTAGGCCGGTTGCAAGCCACAATGGAAGCTAGAGACCCTAAACCCTAGCTATATGGCATCCTTATTGCAACTGGGTCATAATTTTGTGGTGAATGTTGAGGATGATAATGATGAAGGTGTGGATTTTTACGTGGTTTGTTGCGATGAGCCATTACATGTAGTTCAAGAAACTTTTGAAGATGCTTGGGGAGGGAGATTTGAGGTAGGAGACGAAATAGTACACTAATCATTATTTAGCTAGCCTCTACTAACTTAATCTCTTAGCTATTTCTTTTACCATCTAGCATTTCTTCCCACTAAGCTATTTTCTTTCGTAGTTAGCAATTTTTTGTAACTTAGCTAGTTTCTGCCACTAGTTAGTTTTTCTTTTGACCAACCCTACCTTAAGTAGTTTTTTTTCCTTTCACGGGTGTAGGCCTAAATTCCTTGTAGTTAGGTTTTTATTATCACTTAATTATTCAAATTAAAACAACCTAGGAAACTAGGTCTTAAGGAAGACTGAGTTAATATCTATAAGGGTTAATGTCACATTGGATTAAGGTATCTAATAACAATTCATGGTAATTCTTATTCCTTACCCCCTTTTATATTAAATTATTCCACTCACTAAAGGTTCATTCATGATTCTTCCGTAGTGAGTAATCCCGTCCTATCTTAGGGTCCTATCTAATGTCTTGACTTAATTCAATCGTGAAGCTCAAAAGCTTGGCAAGTAATCAATAGCTCATAGTCATGACAATACATCCGGGATATCATCTTTTGAGTATCCGCATCGTCTTTAATTGTGATAAATTATGCTTGTGGTAATCTCAAATTAAGTTCATTTAATCACTTACAACCATTAGGCAAGACTTCAAAAACTGTAACCTCTACCTTCATCTTTTGGTAGACCTGGCCACTCTTCTCAAAGATCATCCATATAGTTAATATGTCAACAATGTATAATAATTCAAGCTATATCCTTTGATTCATACATTAATTTATGTATTTTCTAAATGCTTTGCATGGAATACAATCTTATTCTCACGAGGTGAAGTCTTCATTTTCTTATTGTATTGTCTCTGTAGTCTACAGCCTGCATCAGTCCTCACTAGGCTTCGCCATCACTCCATGTCTACTACATTACACTTGCTGGCGATATGCGGCTAACTCTTATAGGCTATATCCCCTTATAGGGTAATTACCACAAGGTAATGTCTATTATTGATTATGGCTCAAGCCTTTGGTCTCGGCTATGGCCTTCCTCTTCTATTGCTCGTGACTACATCCATCGCAAACCCTCTCAATCAGTTCATTCAAACAAGGTAAAGTTTAGGAAACTTGTTTTCTATCTTAAGTGATTGTTTTTTTTCCATATGAACACATTTTTGGTGCAATTGTGTTTAGGGTTTAACCATTAATATAACAAACTAACAAATCACCATATGTTTAGCACCTTGAAAGAGTTGTTAGCAAAGAATTTCATGAATGAACTTTGAATACTTTGAAATTCAGGAACCTAATAGGAATGCAAAATAATATCGAATATTTTTGGGATCATTTTTGCATGGTAGTTGTTAGCATTGATGCAGCAAGTACGGCTGGATCATTTTTTTTTAGTAGAACATGGGGGTTAACCATCATGGAGTTGCAGCAGAAGTAATTGAGGGTTTTTCCATGACTACGTTTGAGACCTAGCTGAATGGCAAAAGGACGAACATTTTTCAAAACAATTGGAAGATTCAGATGCAGGCTATGTTTTATCTCACGCCACACCAAAGGAGCACAAAACCAGTGACTCCCAGCAATCATATCAGTATTCAACAATTTTTTTTATCCTTAAGGGTATGAAAAAAAGACCCGAGAACTTAAAGATTAATGAGTACAAACAAATGGAATTGAAGAAGCCCTTACAGTTACTAAATTTTTTACTTTTGCTTCGAACGGATGCATCCACGATACCATCCCAGTTTGTACAAAAATTACTAAACGTAGTAAATGGCGAGAAGATAAATTGGAGAGAAGATTTATACAATAATATAAGGGTAGAGTTGATTACCTACACCAAGCATTATACGAGGAGGTAACACACATTACCAAAACCATGGTAGGACCTCATGTAACCATCCTACTGGCAGCACAAAGTCACATGACAGTAGAGCAAAAAAGCAAAGCAGGAATCTGGGATCCACTCGAGACTTTTCAAGAGCTAGGACAACCATCTTACAAAAGATTAAGGTCAAAAAAACATGTGGAGCTGTGCCAAAACAAGAAAATTGAAGAATCAAGGCCAAAAGAATTACAGAAACCAAGGTTGGTTATCGAGTTAGCAGAAGATCCACATGCAATTCAGATTCGTACTAATACAACAGATAAGAAGGATGTCCCAACTACAAGCAAAAGAACCCAACTACATTTAGAAATAGAAAGGCAGCAACCCCAGTCCATAGTCACAATAGGAGCTATAACAATCCAGCAGAAAGAGAAGCAAGGGGCGGACCTAACAATAATTTCGAGTCCATGTTGTCAAATAGCAATATTAAATCAGCCAAGTATGAGAGAAGACAAACATGGGATAGAACTACTACAGAAGTTAGCAGCACAACTCCATTCGATTGCCAAAAAATATGAGTATTTGATTGATCAGACAGTTAGTGTAAGATCACCAAAAATGATTGGAGAATTAGGGAAAAAAATGAGAGAATTTAAAATACATGAAGATAATGGTACCTTGAGGCCTGATAAAAAAATAGGACATCAGATAGATTTCCAAAACAATGTATTAAAGTTGGAAGAGTAGTTAGGTGACATCAAACAGAAACATCACAAGCTCCAAGAAGAACTTACTAAAGTACGTATAGAAACAATTACAGAAAATGTCATCTTGCGGCTCTGCAAGATTAGTCAAAACTAGTATAAGATAATTTGAAATTGAAGATATCAATGATCAAATACCAGAAAAAGAATGAGCTCTTACAAAATAAAGTAGCAGCCTTACAAAGTACAATTAGGAGCACTGCCACCATCCACAAACAATATATCAACAATGTTCAACAAACAAACCTAAAATTAAAAAAAGAATCGGTCAAATACAACAAAGATACTCTCACTAAGATCAAAAACTCTCGAGATAGGATTAGGCAACTTGAAGAATGCATCACAATATATCAACGAAAAAATGAAGGATATGTCAATGCACTGATAAGGACGGCAGTTTATGAGACATGGGTAGAAGAAAATAAATCTACAAAGGAAGAGATCAAAAAATTCCAAGAGAAGGTAGCCGAGATGATACAAGAAATAATACAAGCACTACATGAAAAAATTGAGGAATTAATACAGGAAAAGGAGGGGGTGCAGAATGACCTAAAAGTGGCGATCCAAACTCAGCAACACAAGAAGCCTGAGTACATAAAAGAAATAGAGCGAGCCATGTCAACTTTATGTCCCTTACCACCAGCGACCTCAATTTGGCAGAACTTTCAAGCCTTCAAAGGATTGGTTTTCTTAAGTAATGAGTTACCAATCTTATCGACAGGAGCAAGGCTTAGTAAAGAGGAAGTCACAAGGTTATGGAGGAAATCAGGACCCACATGATGAGATGCACTCACATTCATGTAGGCCTTAAGATATTTAAAAATCCCATTAGGAGTAATGAAATTGTTGGCAGTAAATCACACATAGTCATGTATTGCATTTGAACAATGATTCAGATAACAGAACATCACCGAGGCTTTTATAGCAATTCGAAAAAAATGAGGATTCAATCACAAGTTATCAATACTCACAAAAAGAGCTTGAAAAAATACAGATGTCGTTGATATAGTATGAGGAAGAGTTCATAACCTTGAAGAAAATCTTCGCAAATAAAGACATGTCAATATTCACAGATGCAGTAAAATGTCACCAATGGTTGATAAAACACCATAACGAATCATTTCCACCATATTTTTCGGAAATAAATGTGCAATGTTATGTGAACACCATGAAACAATTCGAGGCTATAATTTTGAGGAAGAACTACCATTTCTGTGACCAGGAAACAATCCTAACACTGCCATCGTACAATCCCCGACACTGGAAGTATGCGAAAAGATCCTAATGATAGGATCTAGAGACTGCGGAATAAAATGTTAACATCAACACTAAAGCAGGAGCGGAAGCGAAGCCCGCACAAGAGACAACAAGTAACCAAGAGTAGAAGTGTGACCAGTACAAAGAGATGGCCGATAGCTAGGGAGGAGGAGCGACACCAACGACCAACAAGTTGCAGCGGCAACGAAAGGGGGGGGTCCAAGTCCACAAGGAAAGAGAGAAAAATGTCGAGCCTGCAGAGAAGAGCCAGCATGGAAGACAACAAGGCGGACAAGTTGGGCATATAGGCCCCGCAATGACCGGACGAGGAGTTGTCTACATGGGAAGGGCAACCATTAGGGAATCAACCGACCAGAGGCTCGGGTATTAAGGGAAGACATTAGGGTATCGACCAACCAAGAGGCTTGGACATTTAAGGGAAGCTATTAGGATATCGACCGGCCATGAGACAAGTATCGGCCGGCCATGGAGCGGACATCAACCAAAGTATCACAATGATACTAGAAGACCTACAAGCCGAGAGTCACTTAATTAAAGCCTTAGAAACAAACATTCAAATTATAGTTTTTTTAGTAATCAATAATTAATAAGCCAATTATACATTATTGAGTTACTTGAAAGTAGTGACCGCATCCACCTTTAGCAAGCTATCTAAGATTAGTAAGTTAAGGCTACAAGTGGTGAGCCTTTAAGACTAGTACTTACTTAGTGAGCTATTTAGAATTTAGTAAGCCACATAGCAAGCCACTTGGATTAGTAAACTCCATGTGGGCTAATTACCATTTAGGCCACGTAGGTAAGAAGACCGGAGGTGGAAGACAACGAAGACCAAGAAACGACTTCTTGATCTACTCTTAAGAATTACCCCAAACCTAGATAGTGACAAGTAGATTTTAGAACACAATCTTCTTAATTAAGATATAGAAAATTAAGAGAAGGGCACATGTTAGGTGTCTCCTCTCAATATAAATAGAGTTAGGAATAGAGTTAGAACACCTTACCTTATTCACGCCAATAGGCTACACGAGAGCTAGGTCCTTTGTATCTTTATCATTTTGGAATACAAGAGCTTCAAGCTCACATCTTCTTCTTAGTTATTCAAGGTAAAATTAAAATAAAGTAAAATTGTTAGCTTAGACATAGTCGAATTGAGAGGTTGTGAACAAAACTTGAGATGTTCTATAGCAACTCACATGAGGTGAGATAGTTGAGTGAGAAAAATTATTAAAGAAACTCGCATGAGGTAAGATAGTTATATGAGGAAGAGAGTTGAATATGATTGAGAAAATATAATTGTTGAGAGGCAATTGTGCAAGGAGTATTATAAAGTTGCATATGCAAAGAGAGAAATTGTAAGGTAATGAAATGCAATTGTGTAAGTGTTGAGAGATTATAGAACTCACATGAGATGAGAAAAAATGTGGGTAATGAAATGCAATTGTGTAAGTGTTGATTGATTATAGGCACTCACATGAGGTGAGAATAGATGCTTGAGAAACTTATGATATTGATGAGAAAATTGTAAGTATTTTCCAATAATAGTGAAAGGTGAGAGAAAGAGTTGGGGTAAGAAAAGTATATGAAAATAGGCAAAGACAAGCGACGGTTGAAAGTGTATATATATATATATACCTATATATTTATATTTATATCTACTAAGTGTTTTGCTTAAACATAATTCAATCATAAGTGCTTCTTGTGTATCTAATTATTTTTAACTATCAATTGATTGCATTAACTTACAACAACTAAGGCCCGGTTTACACTATGGACCATGAAGTCGGACCATGGAAGATGGCGTTTGTCAATAGTCCAAGTTCGTGGTCCGAGTTCATAAAAAATTAGTTTTAAGAGCCATGGGCCCCTCACTAGGTGTAAACCGAATGTGGACCAAGAGGAATGACCATGCACCAAAAAGTGAAGGTGCTGATTTTTTTTAATACATGCCCAAAAAGGGCAATTTTGAAAAAAATTCAAGTTTGACCATTCTCTTGTCTTCTCTTGGGCTTCACTTGTCTTCACTTTCTTGTTAAATGTGTCAAAGATGTGGCTTGCAAATCTTCTCACGACAATTTTTACAAAAAAAAATGAGCGATTTAATTTGTACATGTTCAATGTAATTCACATGTGACATGTACCTTGTGTTGTCACTACACTAAATAGGATATTTAGTGTTTGATTATATTTAATATTGTTACCACCCTACCTTGCTCAACACTAAAGTTCAATTCTTTGATAATTAGTGTTAGAAGATTTCCCATTGCGGTTCTTTTGACCACCCTGATCTACAATCACTGAACAACTACAAATTTTTCTTTTTCATTTTGCAACTGTAATTTTAAACTTTTTGGGGGCGTGTAATATACCGTTGGAAAGGTATTTTCAAGACCTTTCCAACAGTATATTAAAAGCCCCCAAATTCCAAACATTGCAGTTGGTAGAGAGAAAAAACAAATATGCACTCAAATTCTTGAGTTCTAGATGTCCCATGTTGTTTGGTGAAACACGTGGGAGCCGGTTTAAAAGGAAAAACAAGGTAGTTATGGTATGTCTCATGGGCTATGCTATGATTAAGGCACATAGAGGGTAGATTCATTAAAGAATTATTAAAATGGCATTTCTTTGCCATGGGCCCTTGCCTTTTCCTACCAGACCACCTCTCTTGCCTCTCTCACCGCAAAACCCGTTGGACCATGTCAGTGCATTTATTAGGCCTTAAAAATTATATTTTGGGGAACTCGACCTTCATGGTCCCTCTGACATTTTGTCCTTAGTGTAACCGAAGTTGTCCCGGGACAACTTCAACAACCAATCAGCTGCCTTGCAGAGCCCTGGTCCAACTTCATGGTCCATAGTGTAAACCGGCCCTAAGACTCAAGAAATAATTGATTGAAGAATCAAACATAATGAGGAGAACTATGAATGAAGAATGTGTTGTAATGATTCTTATCAAACATTGATATGCTCATATATTATATTACTACAACATTGATTGATTTTACTATGATTGTGTTAAATTAGATTGTGACCAATGAAATCGGGTTTGTACTAAAAAAATAGACTGTGTCTAATTATAGAAAAGACTGAGACATAATGGATCTGCTAAAATTAGACGGTGACCAATTAAATCGGGTCTACACTAAAAAAGACTATGGCTAATTATAGTAGAGATTGAGACATAATGGATCTATCTAAAATTAGGCTTTGTTTAATTATAACCAAGGCTGAGATATAATATGACTATGCTAAAAATAAACCGTGACACATATGATTACAATTCTAAATATTAAGTGTTAAAGCAACTATCTTATAGAGGGATTGGGAATTGAAAGAACATCATTATGTCGAGAGAATGACTCAAAGATGTCTCGTCAAGAGTCGGTAAGGAAATAATTTGGTGTTGTCTTCCTTTTCCTTCTCTTTGTTTGCACTCATCTTCTCCTCCCACTTCTCCTTTGGTAGTGGAACATCAGCTCCTGGATGTGAAGTAGATTCAGGTCTTGGTTCCTGTCTCTGCCTTGTATTGTTTGCAGGTCCTTCCTCTGGAGCAATTTTTCTACCACTTGGAGTCTTTCTCTTGTTAGTTGGCTCGTCCCCATCTTCTTCTTCTCTACTCCTGCCTCTTTTGACCTCCACTAATGCATCACATGGTTCTTTCTCCCCATACTCACTCATCAAATATGCCCTAATGGTGGTTGCATCAACTGGATTATTCCACCCAATCAATCTCCTTATGGTTTGTGCTCCCCTCACCATCACTTCTCTAGATACATGCATAAAGGTTTTCACCTTGTTTTCAGCCCCAATAATACAAGACTCAACCTCCTTACCACATGATGAATTGTTCCTCTCCAATTTATCATCCATCAAATTTTTCATGCCTCCTCTTCCAAAATTAGTATCTAGAGGCTCATCTATTGTAGCATCTCTGATTTTGCCTTCTTTAAAGGTAATAATGCCACTCTTCAAGGCATCAACATATGACCCACAATCACTTCGTTTGTGATTTGGATCATCACACCAAATACACCTCATCACAAATCCCTTTGGTCCTTCAATGGGTCGTGAAGTATATGACTTTGTGTTTTTTTGTCAAAACACCCATCTCTACCTTCAGCTCTCTCATCTAAAGCTCCCAAAACATTATCCATGTTTTGTCTCCCTCCCATAGCCTCTTTCATAATCTCCCATGCCTTAACCAACTAGTCGCCCCTAAGCGGCTCTCAGTGGAAGCACCGAAAATGTAGTGTAGAGAAGTTTGCTAAGGGAATACACGAAGTTTCTAGCTGCAACTAGCATAAGCCAATGATGGGAGAAATCAAAACTTTGGAAGGAAACATGGGCGAGAGAAAATGAGAGAGAAAATGTGTTGGGTGAGGAAGACTTCCCCCCCCCCCTTTATATATCCACTCACACTTTAGACAACTAAATAGCTAACTTAAGACAACTCACTATCTTTCTAACTTTAGACAACTGACTCTAGACAACTCATTATCTTTACACAACTATCTAACTTTAAACAACTAACTCTATACAACTAGGTGATCACTCCTAACTTTCCCTATTACGTTCCTTTCCATGGAAACAAACCAAAATAACAATACCATATTTTTTTTATATCATGTAAGAATTTGCTTTAGGACACTGGCCCCATTTTAGACATTTAAAAAACTAGATAAATGAAAAAAGAAATGTCGACTAAGTGCCTAAATGCATTAGGAAATGGGGGATATCAACCGATAAAATTTGCACTCTCTAGGCCCACTTCCAGGTAAAATCTGAAAAATCCGAGCCACCTCCTAGAAGGTAGGAAATTATCCGTTTTCTCTACAGAACTCCCTAGACTCTGAGGGCCGCTTTACACCTAGAGGCCGGGCCAATTCGTTGTGTAAGAGGCTTGAAATCCTCACTTGTGATTGGCCAAAAGGCTCAAATCGGTCCCAACCCCTTTACACCTAAAGGCCGGGCCGATTTGGTGGTATGATTTTTTTAATTAAAAACTGTATGTTATGACACAGCCCGAGCTCGTTGAATTGGGTGCACCCAAAATGGAGGGCCAATTCTTGGCCTCGGGGCCAATGTCATATTTCACTAAAAAAACCTTAAATAAAGTATGATTTTTTTAACGAACTAGATCCGTTGGATTATGTGGAAATCTAAACGGCTCTATGCTAGATTATGCTAGATCTGTTGGATTATGCTAGGTTTATTGAATCGGCCTAGCTTCTTGGCCCTAAGGCCTTTACATATGGAAAAATTGGCCCCTGTTATAATCTTATTATAATGTGTAGTTGAGGCCAGCCTCCAACCCAAAAAAGGCTGAAATTTCATGCAATCGGCCTCAAGGGGGTTTGGCCCGGCCTCTAGGTGTAAAGTCTATTTTGTCTAAGGCATTTTGAGTTAGACAAAATAGTGTAGCCAAGTCGGGTCTCCCCCAGCGTTCATTGTTTCCCTTTTATAGTCTACTGCAGTACGGAGTAAATTCCCCAGAAGTCCCTGCCGTTGGGCCCCCACCAGGATCAATTGCGGAGACTGTTGGCCTCATTATTATATTTATTATCATTTCTTCTTCGGTCCTACTTCCAATCCCCTTCTACTAGCTAGCACTGGCAGTCCTAAGAGATCACTCGGAAAAGGCGTGAATCTCCCCGCGGGAAAGCCCAAAACCCAACAAGCGAGGAGGTTTACTAACCAACATCAATGTTGTGTAATTAATTGCGCTTCACGTACACTTACACGTGCCCATACCCTTACACGGTGAATGGAGGCTTTAATTTATCCCGCAATTAGATGTCGTCCATATTTTATCGCAGGTTTCGGAAGGCGGTTTTACTATCCTAGAGGTAGGTAACTTTTTGAGACTCTAAGCAAGTGAAATCGTTTCCTTCTTAGGCTCACAAATAAGTTACGTAAGTGTTAAGAGCATCCGTGCAAAGGTCCAAGAACATTGTATTTGAATCCACACCTATTCGTGACCCCCCCTCTTTGATTTGTCTACCGTAGGCTGATAGCAGGTTGGGCATAAAATGTCCAATAATTCATTAATTTCAAAACAAGGGCTTTGGCAGTCTATAAAACATTCATGAAAATTTAGGCAAATGTGTGTATTATATGTATTTATTTATGATTTAGGCACATAATATATCCTACACATAAATCCATGTGTTGTAACTCCACCCTCACATGGCAACACCTGAGTCTTCTCTATAGTTCTCTAGACTTCCCCACACTGTGGCAGACTCTAATGCTTTTAGGACTCTTCATTTTGAGAAGTTTAGTTTGTAATGCGTGAATGCCAGCTTGACTTCATGTGAATGTCAAAGTGGATGTGCGTGATAGGTATCGTTGTCAATGTTTGTGAGTTGTTGACTTGGACCTTATTCCAAAACCCTGGCGGGGGGCGGGCGACTCTTCATTGGAAACGTAAATGACATGCATGGGTGCCTATGAAATAGAAACCCTATATGCAGAACATTTATAGAGAAAAACAAATGTATACATACTAACAGTAGGCTAGAAAATGGACTTATGTATTTATACTAAGCTTTTCATTTACATGTGATAAATACCTAGACTACATACACAAAATATCAATCATGAAACAAACGGGCCTTTACTACATATATAATCCACTTTCACATTCCAACGAGAAAGTCATTAAACAAGTTTATCATCCATAGAATACAACTTATAATAATAATATGACCCTAACATACATGTCATTTGGATGAACTAAGATAAATTGGATGAAATTGGCACATCTATAGTCAATTTCCCTCTAAATCTTAGGGGGGCATGTTGTACATCTACCTTTATTTGAAATTCTTAATAACCTTGTTGAATATACACACTAGAGAAAAAATATAGTCTCCCTTATATATACTATGTACACTAATGCCTCAAATAATACCCCTTCCTACGCTCATGTTAGTTCGTACATGGTATGAAGAGTACACCTCCCAAGTCCATAACATACCAAATTTCCTAATACTTGGACATTTCTATTGATTTGTTTTCCTTCCATTTAGGCAATTTGACTCATTGAGTTCCAAAATGTTAGGCTTGATTTTGAATTTTTATTTTTATCCCAACTTGCTATCAACCTACATCAATAGACTTTGACTTTGATTACCCTCTAACTATCCAAGAGAGGTCCTATCCAAGCTTGGGTTTTGTGGTGTTTGCATAATCTTATCCATTAGGAAGATATAAAGGGAGCGAATTGTCTTAGAGCATGAAATCGATTATGTTTAGATCATTCAACTTCAAAAATGGCACCAAAGATTCAGCTTAATTTAGTGTGGCCCACACTAATTAGACAAACCGATGTACTTCCATTGTGCGCATCAAACACAAGCCAACACAATGAATGCATAAATTGTATCAATATGGACTACAATTTAATGAAGTTGGTGCTCATGATAGTACGACTCCCATGCAACTAATGTAATTTTTACTACTCCAATGTGAGCTTCATTCTCTTGAGTCTTTATCACATTTCAATTTTCGGAGGAGTGAGTTGCTTGCAATTTGAGTGAACTACTAGATATACATCTTCAAAGAACATCTTGCATATTCTCATCCTATTCTCATCATACTACAATCACTTAGAAAGCCTTGTCCTTTATGGGAGCTCAATAGTAGCATTCCAAATGATTTTCCATGTATGGGCCCAAGTTTGCAATGCTTTAACCCTCAAAAGTCCCAAGGAACTCTTTGTGAGCCTCAAGGCGTCATATGGTGACCTTCAAGGGTTAACCTTGCTTGTGGTTGTTTTGACATGGCTAGTGATGTCAAAAGTGTCCCCATCAAATATAGCCCATCAAAACTGAGCCGATTTCATTCTTTCAAATGGGTCAAAAATTGTATGAAAAATAATTTTATAGGGATTTTAGGTTGGTGCAACTGATCAAGATTTGGATACATCTAGTATATACTTGGGCACCAATATTCATGGATAGATGCATTCCAATTTCCTCTTTATAACAAGACGTGTTCAATCTCATAGACAAAAATGAAAACAAATTTCAATGGGGGCCTATACAAACTGTTACATAGACCATGCAATAGTAGCTTGGAAATTATAAGGGTACATTCTTAAATATCAATGAAATCCTAAAATTTTGTTGTTGATAACTTCAACTTTAGTTATTTGAAGATTTTTACTATTCTTAATGGTTGTATGCTCATAATGACGTTCTTTGATTGAGGAAATTGTATTTTGAAATCCAGGTGCGTATATAGTCAAATACATGAAAGATTCCAATGTTCAGTTTTGAAATATCTAGCATTTGAGCCAATGATTCTACACATGATTTGTGGTTTGGGTATCTTTTAAATTACATTGCATGCAATGCAATCCCTTAAAAAATTACCTTTGATTGTTTATGAACATGTGCAAAGTATCAAGCCAAAAGCTTGAGTAATTGAGGCTCATTGCCACCTTGCAAGTGGTGTGAGACTCATTCTCCACATATCCTTGCTAGTATTACATGCTATGGCCAACCCAATCATTGTGGGGTTGCCGAGTCAATTGATCATCTTGCAAATTATGGATATTGGGTGAATACTAAGGGCCGCTTTACACCTAGAGGCCGGGCCAAACCCCCTTGAGGCCGATTGCATGAAATTTCAGCCCTTTTTGGGTTGGAGGCCGGCCTCAACTACACATTATAATAAGATTATAAGGGGGGTCAATTTCCCATATGTAAAGGCCTTAGGGCCAAGAAGCTAGGCCGATTCAATATATCTAGCATAATCCAACGGATCTAGCATAATCTAGCATAGAGCCGTTTAGATTTTCACATAATCCAACGGATCTAGTTCGCTAAAAAAATCATACTTTATTTAAGAAGGTTTTTTTAAAGTGAAATATGACATTGGCCCCGAGGCCAAGAATTGGCCCTCCATTTTGGGTGCACCCAATTCAACGAGCTCGGGCCGTGTCATAACATACATTTTTTAATTTAAAAAATCATACTACCAAATCGGCCCGGCCTCTAGGTATAAAGGGGTTGGGACCGATGTGAGCCTTTTGGCCAATCACAAGTGAGGATTTCAAGCCTCTTACACAACGAATTGGCCCGGCCTCTAGGTGTAAAGCGGCCCTAAGATACTTTGCAAGCCAAGAGAGAAGAAACATTGGACAATCAAGTCGTCCAAGTTAAGGATGTTAGAAAGAGTCCTATGGATTTGAGCCAATAGCATGTGGACCAAGGGCCCCTATAACTCATAATAATGCTGGCAAACATAGACATGCATTTTATGTTTGGTTTGAAATTTGAAATATGTAAATATACACATATTTTTAACATGTCAAGATAACAATGTAACTTCCAATTACATGATGATATCATGGATGTTATCTTTGAGTCAATCATAAGATTCCCTTCAATTCAAACAACATTTGAACATTGAAAGTCTTTCATCTTTTGTTGTCTCCAAATTGATTTCTAGACCTTCCGGGATTACCACTCAAGGTATCTATCTACAAGCGGACTTTCGTACACTGGCTTGTTGTTCGATGTGGAATCAACAGGTGAAAGAGTTTTTTTCACACCCCATTTTGCAATTTCACGATGCGCCAGAAAGTAAGAACTTTCCATAAAGTTTGCGCCATAATTTTCTCATGCGCATCACATAAGTGTCCACCCCGCTCGGCCTTAAAGTTCGCAAGATTGTGAGTTGAAGGCAGGGCAAGATTGAAGTGGAAGCAAGGCGCCATTCTTTATTCCCTAATTATGATTCTTGTTGCTTCAATTTCCGAGCCTCAAATTATGAGCCATTAAAGCAGCAGCAACAATAACAGCACCTCTCCCTTCATCGCCTTCAACATCCGCTAAAATTCAACTCAAACTTCAAGTCCACTCGTCAATCTCCCTCCCGCTCTCCTTTCTCCTCATCAGTCTTCTACTGCAAGTAGGTCCAATATTCCCTCTCTCAACTTTCCTCCTTGAGATATTTTTGTTGGGATGTGAATTGCTTGCAAAGATATACTTAGAGACACCCACATTTGAGCTCGAGTTGTAGGTGAGGTGTTTGTTGTATTCAACACTTCTGGAGATGTTTGGGTTGATATATTGCGCCATCCTCAATTTTGCTCTTGTGGTGCATTGGTAGTTGTAAGACACCGGCATCTTTCTTGCAAATTGCTTGCAAATTTGAGGTGGAGTAGTAGGTTATTGTGTCTGTTGGCCTTAAGGCTACAAGGGATGGTGTTCGGGTTGTGTTTTGCATCCTCACTTGTCCTCTTGGTATGCATCGGTGTATGGAAGGGACCGGTATATTTCTTACTTGGAGAGATGTGTGTGGCATGTGAATTGCTTGCAAAGATACACATCCCCGCTACCTACAAATTTTTGGAGCTGAAGTAGGTAGCGATGGTGATTGTTTGCATAATTTGAACACTACCGGGAATGGTTTGGGTCATGTTTTGCTTTTTATCCTCAATTCTCCTTTTGTGATGATTTGGGCTGGGCTAGGTTCCTTTCCGTGAGCTACGACGTTCTTGTAAGGGTGCGAGGCTAAAAAATTTGTGATCGTCATCGCATTTGGAATTCTCCCTAATTAGCCTCCGCAGCTTTGAAATCTGTCTGAAAGGTCTTTGCTCACGAATTACTTTGAGATGTGCAATGGTGGCATATGGGTTTCTTGCAAAAAATTTGAGGTACACATTTGAGCTCATGAGGCGTGATTGTTGGAACGTTTACGAGTATTTTGGTTGGGTTAGGCTCCTTTCTGTGGGCTTGTTTAGTCTGAATAATCTGCGCCCAATTTTGGCCACAGCGAACTCAGAACACCCAAAGTGTTAATCACTCTTTGTCGCTCTCTTAAGCGAAGAGATCGCACCTTCTTCTTGTTTTCCCAAATGTGTTGACCACTTATGGTGGGTTTTGTGTGCCCTCTTGGAAAGCTAAAATGTCCTACTCATATCTAGTTGGCAAAGAATTACTTGACTTGGCTTGACATGTAGCTGGTATTTTTGGCCTATCTTGAAAATGATCAGAAGGTGCAAAGGTTATATCTATATAGATATGTCATGTTGATTGAAGAGCTTGTGCAAAGACATGTTGCAGATCATGAAGTTAACTACAGCGATGGCAAACTTCAAACGACATGGATCGATTATCACAATAGTGCAGGCTATGGTTTGAAGCAATTTGAAGCAACTGGTTTGTACTTGAAGTCGTCAAACCAGAAATTGGATGATAATATTATGTCTACGGTGGTAGGGAATTTGTTTGAGGAGAAGCTAAAATATTAGGGAAAGACAATTCTTGAAAAAATGGAGTCGAGGATGGAGCAGTACGAGATCATGGAGCAGGTCGGGCGCGGCGCATTTGGATCAGCTATTCTTGTCAACCACAAGTTTGAGAAGAAAAAGTAAGTTAGGTTCCATTCCCACACCAAAATTCATGCTCGAATGTCACAACATCTTATGATACATGTGTCTTACTATATTTCATCATGATCGTAATGAAAATTTGTTTAGGGTTCCAATTCTATGTTACCTTGATTTTCATGAGTGTGTGACTTGTATTGCAGATACGTATTGAAGAAGATACGGCTTGCTCGCCAGACCGATCGATGTCGTCGCTCTGCCCATCAAGAGGCAAGCTAATTTAAAATTGTCCTTTTCTAAAAAATATCTTATTGTATCCTATCAGATTGAATTTCAAACGATGAAGCTCTGCTTATGTGTTATCTGCAGGAACACCTTGACATTCTTCTGTAATTTAATTATTCTTCCCCGTGATGCAATTTTTAACATAAGACTGTCTTGGTTTCTTGTGCAGATGTCACTTGTGTCCAGAGTTCAACATCCATATATTGTAGAGTACAAGGAGTCGTGGGTGGAAAAGGTATATGTCATTTCCTAACATAAGAATATGCATGGATGTCTATGTTTCAAGACCTGTTCTTTCAATTTTATTCTTCCCTTGGAGGAAACTCACTTGTTTGGAGTGGCACATGCATTTCCTACTGGTCACTGTGTTGTAATTTTCTGTTGAATTGCATCGAAGCTTGCGAGTGAGCCCTTAGTGGAGTTGAAATCTATTTGACCATCGTGGTTTTTATATATATGGCAGGGGTGCTATGTCTGTATAGTCACTGGATACTGTGAAGGGGGCGACATGTGAGTTCCTTTTAAATCCTAAATTATTCATGTGTTGTCAAAACTTTTGATTTAGCAATAGGTTGACAAACTCTGGTATTAGCCTTCTCATGCATTTGCAAGCTAACCAAACGGAAGTTACTTATACTTCTGTAAGAGCATTATTTTTTTCCTGGTGTTTCAGGGCTGAGCTAGTGAGGAAAGCTCAAGGTGAATACTTCGCTGAAGAGGTACAGATTCAACGTCCCATTACAAGTAGTCGGTATTCTTCTCTCCAAGAACGCAATGTAACTATACCGTTTATTTCAACTAATGTGGACTACCACTGGAATTATGCAGTGAATTAAGTTCTCATTGAGAATGTAACTTTTGTCATCTAAGTTTTGCTATGTCCTATAAAGTGCACACTATCTACACTGTTTATGGTAAAAACTATGTGTCACACTATAAACGAGGAAACCAACACTAAAAATATTGTGGATATTAGTGTGGGTGCACACTACATTCCAACCCACAGTATATAACATCAGAGGTCTACGTTGTAGGTTACAGTATTTCTATTGGATGGAGAATTGTGTGTGTTTGAAACACTTCCAACAAAGTGGGATTCAATTCATATGTGTCCTACCTGGCTGGTTTCAAATCAGAGATTCGAATATTTAAACTATGTCCAAAAATAGATTTTAGCACATTTGAAAATCACTATTTCTCCAGAAAAAACTGTGTTAGATGGTATGCGTCTAAAAATAGAATTTTCTCATATTTTGGAATTTTACGTAATAATATAGTTTCCATTGGAGCTGCTTGGGTGGGACAAGTATGAGGTTGATACAAAATCAATTCTCTCAAAGCATAAGGTTCCACGCTATTTGAATGCATGATGGTGTATACTGTGAGCCACACTATAGTGCCATCGAAGGGTAAGGCACACTATAGGTGTCACCCAGTATTTACCATAAATAATGTAGTTGTTCTGAACTTGTAAGAAATATGCATCCTCAGATGTATAAAACAAAACCAACTCCAAATGGTAATCCACAATAATTGACATAACATATTATTCAAAATCCTATCTTCCGTCCAGATAGCCAAGTCCCAGTCAAGTGTAGGCAGTTACTGTACAGCAAACCAGTTTGTCAGTTCAAACTTGAGGAATGTAGGGACTAAAATAATAGTGCTTCACTAATTTAATATCTAGGGTGATACATCATGTAGCTTGTGAACTAGTATATACTTGTGGTGCCTTTAACTACAACTTGATGCACTGTCTCACCTTTGTAGCACTATAAAATGTTGTGATGTAGAGGCTTTGCAAGTGGTTTGTTCAAATACTCCTGGCTGTTGACTACCTGCATTCTAATCACATTCTCCATCGCGACCTTAAGGTACACTATCTGCTGTATTGGTCAATGGATTCCGAGTACCATCTTCCATTTTTGCTAGTCTACATAGACATTGATAAACTACGTCATTCATAACTTCAAGTTACTGAGGTGGCTGATTATTTTGCAGTGCTCCAATATCTTCTTAACCAAGGAATGTGATGTCCGTCTTGGTAAGTTGCAACCCCAGACCTGCCTCCTTTATATTAGTGTTGTTGTTGCTCGGATGCAAATTACTTGATAACCAGGTTGAATTCCCAAGACAAGAGTAACATTCAATTTATAAAGATGCTTCCCATTGGCCATATTGAGCTCTTGCAGGGGACTTTGGGTTGGCCAAGATGCTTGCGAAAGATGACCTTGCTTCTTCGGTGAGCAATTCTTGTTACGGAAATGATACACTTCTCATTTGCATATTCATGGAACACACTTTGTTGTCTGTATCTGATGGTTTGTCCAATATAAAATAAACTCTTTGTTGACCTTCTTTTTGTTTCTTAGGTTGTGGGCACTCCAAATTACATGTGTCCGGAGCTTCTTGCAGATATTCCATATGGGTTCAAGTCAGACATATGGTCACTTGGTATGTTGTAAACTTTTGCATTTTAGATTTCATTCTTGTATTTAGTGAACATTTGTATTCTTGTATTCAGTGAAATTCGCCCATGTTACAAGCGATTATGACATGATTGAGAAATGAAAGATATTTAACAACTGCATATCTATCTGGCAGGCTGTTGCATGTATGAGATGGCGACATTCCGGCCTGCTTTCAAAGCTTTTGTACGATCTCGAAACCTGTCGAATTTTTTTGTGATGTCAAGTATTCTTCACTCCAGAAGAAGCCAAAAGTAGTGAAGAATACTTGTTATAATCTCACATCATTCTTATAAGGGACTTGTTATACTAGAGCCCCTTCATCCATGATGGATGAATTTACATAGAAGCCATGAATCCCATGCCTCTCAAGTTTGGGTGTGGTTGTATACCACACAATGGTTTTCTTGGCATCTTGGGCTATTTAATTATTATAATTATGAGACAGGGGACTTACTTCTTTTCAGGATATGCAAGGACTGATAAGCAAAATTAATAGGTCTGCCATTGGACCTCTACCGAGCAACTTCTCCACTCCATTGTAAGTTTTCTTGCTACTTTTGTGCACCCTGTATAAACTTCATATTTGGTTACCAGAAACTGTTAGTTGGGGCGGAAATCTGAGCTTGTTTATTCGGCACTTGTTAGAAATTAGAGGGATTGTCACGCTAAAAATAGATGAATTGCTAGCATATAACATTGTCGTTGAGGCAGACAATTCATAGCTACTAGTGCAATTTTGCTGAAATAGTAGTCTTCAAAATTTGTCCATTGTAACTGCAGCAAGAGTCTCATTAGAAGCATGCTGAGAAAGAATCCGGAGCACAGACCAACTGTACGCACTCTTACCTCTTTTTTCCATACTCATTCAGCAAGTTTCAAACCAATGTCAGGAAAGTTCAACTGCATCCAATAAAATAGATACACTTTTATATGGAAATATACTGCTGAGAGGTGGCAGGTTGTAGCACTTGTTTGAGCCATGTTTTTGGTGCAGAATAGGCAGCAGAGCTTTTACAGCACCCACACTTATTTCCATTTGTCAACCAATGTCGCATGCAATCCAGTTTCTTCCAGCAATACATGATGACACCCCAAGATCGGCCCATCTATCGAAGCCGACACAGTCGAATCCTGTCAAACGGTAGTGGAAGTAGTAGCATGAGTACTCATTCTGATTTGACTGATTTCACCGATTACAGCCGTCCAAATTATGAAGATAGTCGAGACGAGGTTGACGACAGTTCACAAGATCAACAATGTCAGAATGGTGACCACAATTATAGCAAACAAGCCTCAAGGTGAGTGTCAACATTCCAGAAAATTGATTGCATGTGCTTCATAAAGGATATTTATGAGATATCTGTTTTGCATCATGTCAATTTTGGTGCATCACATGTTGGATGAGTGAGTGGGTATAGCAGCCATCCAGATAAGGTAGCATTGTATCTTCCATATTCGAGTAAGGGTTTAGAAAAAAAACCGGATAATTTGATACCCGGTTGTGTGTCATAGTGTTAAAAATATAAATGAAATGTCCAAAGGTATATCGGTGATACCATGGAATTTTGTAATGGTTCCATTACTAGTGTTGAAGGATGTGATACCATCTGGGTCGAGTATTATATACCGTACACTAGTTGATCCCCGCACAACATTGGATTGTACCAGTGTTGTGTGGATATTTCTTTTATCATATACCAGTCGGTAAGAGTATTGAAAGAATACTGGGAATTTAATAGATAGTGGATCATTGTGTTGCAATGTTCATTCAAAAAATGTCCAAGCATATATAGGTGATTCTATGGACGTTTGCGATGGTATATGTGCTGCATGCAATTATCAAGTGGGTATGAATACTCCTTTTGACGGCTGTGATGTCATCTGGTCGGGTATTTTATGCCCGTCATTGATACCTGCACAACATTGGAACTGCCTTTCATAAACCAATGGATAAGGGTATTGAAAGAAAATAAAAAATTTGATACCCAGCAAGTTGTGGTATTAAAAATACTCATGAAATGTCCAAGGGTATATAACGGGTACCATGGAATGGGTATCAATATGGAATAGTTTATGTGCAAATGGGTATCAATATTGATATTGATGGATGTGGCATCATCCGGGTTGGATATTTCATGTATATATCATTGATACCAAGGTTAATTTTAGATACCCGCAAAACATTGGTATCTACCCCCTCCCCTTCTTGCTTACAAACTCCCATGTCTTCTGATAGGCCGCATACACCAATCCAAATCACTTGCACTCAGACAGACCAAGTTCCAGACTTCCTGCCAGAATCTGGACGGGCACAAGAGGAACATATTTCAGTGACGAGGGGAAAACAAGATGAGAAAAATAGGAAAACTACGTTGTTGCAAAGCAAGGCAGCTCGGGTTCACCGTCTTAATCGGGGTGCTGACGAGCGCCTGCAAAGCCCCTTGAATCACATTACAAGTGCACGCTCAAAAACAGATCCTTACACAAGGAAGGGCTCACAAATGTCGAATACTCTTGGCTCGAGAAATCAGGTACACATATATAATTCTCTTAAAATAAAATGTATATATCCTCTACTGCACAATATTCGTCTTGTTCAAGCAATTTGGCAACCACAGATAAATTTTGAACTGTACTAATTTTTAATTGACATATTTTGGACAATGGTGCATGGTGATTGTTGCCTCTTGTCACAGGCACAAGGGAATGGCATTATGTCGCGAAGCAAGTCAAGAAAAGAGGCAGAGATTTCAAGCTCAGGAGATGATTTAATCCTGAAGAGGCCATTTGTGACCCCAAGTCCTGTGGCACCGACGCCGTCAAGGCGGAGTTCTACTCCCCAGTTGCAGAAATTAACTGGACTTCGTCCGAGCTCTTCCCCTGGTCGCAGTAATTCTATGGGAGGCCGTGTACGCTCATCTTTAACAACAGACTCACCTCTAGGTATGTCATTTTGGTCCAGACTTATCCAATATATGTATATGTATATTGTTTTAAAATCATAACATCACCACAATCCTCTAAATTCATATATCATATCACAAAACTATTAATGTCACATTGATTCGATAACTATTATATCAAACTACAACATTGAATCAATGCCTACCTAACATAGGTTTTTTGCAATTTCAATATTTTGTCTCTATGTTTAATTGTTGAAAGGCCTGTAAGGTTGAATAAATCAGTAACTAAATGTTGAGCTGTAACTGAAAAGATATCATCAACACTGGCCCAACAATAAACGCTGGTGATTACTTGCATTTTGAGATGATGTCCATCATGTCTTTTGATAGCTGATGAGTAATTCAATACATAGTTGTTCAATGGTGTGTAGTCCTGTAATAAAGCATGGAGATTATTTTCAGGTTCTCCAGCACGAAATGTTCTCGAGACAATCAGGTCCTCCATGCAATCGCGGCTCTCAATTATCACCCCACGGGACGTTATTTTGAATCAAGGAGAGTCCGAGGATACCTCCATGGAAGTAGTGATACAAGTTCAGAATTTGAATCAAGCAGAGCAGGAAAAAACTAGTCCCGAGCAAGATGGCATGTCGCAAGATCAATCACCCAATGTGTCGGTGTATGCTCCCCGCCTCGATCTCATCCCAGAGTTTAATTTAACCACACAAGAACAACCCATCACCGAACAACTCAAAGTACATGAGCAAATAAGGAGTAATCCCGTACCAGAACCCTCTGAGTTGCCTCAGAATCCAGAATCGACTGAACCCTTTGGAGAAACATTCCAAGAGAAGTGTACTATTCAGGTGCGTGAGAAAATTTCTTACTTACTTGTCTGTGACTTATTGATTTTCAGCATCATTTTGTAATTTGCAGTGAATCTGCAGTTAGTGGATGGTGGTTTCAAAATTCACGGGTCAGGTTGCAGGTTGCGGGTTGGAAATATTGGGTTGCAGAAAATGCACTCGTGATTTGCCGAAACTCCAACAGTGCCATTTGGTCATTTTTAGATCTTATGAAAATTAATCGCTTGGCAAGCTGATTCATCTTTGAACAAATCTCGGTATTGGCTTAGTTAGAGAGTGGGAAATGTGCAAAATGACTTAGCAAGCCACTAAATTTGATGTGATACAGGTCCATGAGAAAAAAAATCCGCAAGAACCTGAACTGCGGACAGTATTTAATTCAGATGTGATTCACGTCATCCGGCATAGCACGTTTCGGGTGGGCACGGGATCGGCGTCCGAGCATTTGACACTGGAGTCGGAAACATCAGGTATAAGCGGAACTCCAAGAGTGGATGCCAATGGGATCCACCACCACGACCAAAACTTGGATTTAACTTCGTTTCTCGAGGACCTTCCCCAGCAAAGATTGGATGCGGAAGTCGTGTCGATCTCACAGGGTGGAAGTGTCAACAATAATGAACAACGAATTTCTGCAAGGGCTCTCGACGTGAGGTCTCACCAACAAAGAGCGGAGGCCTTGGAAGGACTTCTCGAGCTTTCGGCGCAACTGTTGTCACAACATCGTGTGGACGAGCTTGCCATTGTGTTGAAGCCATTTGGACGGGAAAAAGCGTCCCCACGCGAGACAGCAATATGGGTAACGAAGAGCTTGAAAGAGATGATGGGAGCGGAGTAGAGGTGGTTCTGAAAGTGGGACCAATCTTGTGGTTTGTTGATGGCACGAACTCATGTGCATATATTACTTGTGCATAACCATAAATCAAGTGATTTGCAGCTAGTTTGAGCTCTCTTTTTGCACGTCAGTATTTTGGATACCTATTTTTATGGCAGTTTGAACTTTGTAAATGAAGAGAAATTTTTCTGGTGCGGCCCTAAATGGAATGAATCATGGGCCAAGGCATTTGTAAATTCTTTATACTGAAACTCTTCCTGATTCTCTCATACACTACCTGAATTCTTTCTATTCTTATAAATTGCATGTTCCTTGATTCTTATTAATCTTGTGGGTGCTGAGCTTTCCAAGAGGTCCGTTTTGGATGAAGTTTCTGTTGCACGTTGGAGGATGTCTAAACATGTTGCACAACAACACTCGCAATTGCAGCCTCTTCAACAACCAGAACAATGCACTTGGAATTTGCGAAAACAGAGTGTGCAATGTTTGTTGAGAGGCTGCAACCTTCTCTATGGCCTTGGAATTATGTGTGTAAATATATATTTATATAGTTGAGAAAGTTGACAAGTTCACAAATAATACGCTCTTTGATCTAGAGGGAAGGTGCAATGGCATCGTATCTGGTAAGATGCACCTTCTAGTAATTGTGTTGCTTATTAGCAGCGAGAATTTGGTGCAAGGTGGATGATATGCAGAAAGTGCTGGTGCTACAAACATGGATGCTAAGGCTCAAGTGTGCGACCATGCCTTTGTTACAGGCCGTTCGCATGGGGTCCCAAGTCCCAAGTCCCGGTCATGTTAGTAAGTCCCAACATGGAGGCAAAGTCCCAACTTTTGAGCCTCAAGAAACCATTAAAGTCAGATCTTGTTTATTTTATGCAAAAATGTTCACTAGACTTGTGTTGGGTGTTGGGTCTAACTTTTTGCTTGACCTAACTCTCAACACAAGTCCCAAGCCTCACCTCCCAAAAGTGTTGCTATGTAGGCATCCATGTCATACTTTAGACTTCGGACTTGGGACCCCATGTGAAGTGGTGAATCCCAACTTCCATGCTCTCAATGGTTGGGATTGCTCGGATTGACCTCAAGTGACTTAGGACTTGGGACCCGTGTGAACCGGCCCTTAGTGTCTTGCACATGTACATGTAGTCAGTAGTGAAGTGCTAAAGGCCATGCATAAAGGTTTACACTTGCTCAACTGTAATAAGCCGGTAAATGCATAAGCCAGTGGTTCGGTTTAATCCCAATTCAAATGGTGGAACCTCTAGTGGATTTTATATATGGAAAATGAACTCAGCCATAGAGTTGTTTAATGTTATGTACCATAGGAGTTGCTCTCAGGTAAACTAAATAATCCTAGTAGTGTGGGCCATAGTAATTCTCTAAAGTACACCTTAAATTTTTGAGCCACACCAAATCTTTAATTTGAAATTAGTGTGGATCACAATAATTATTTTTCTAGGAAGTTGATGCGGCTTAATACTTTATTACATGGTACTTTTGATGTAAGGGGACTATTTCATTTTATGTAACTCATTGGTCGGACGTCTCAAGGAAGATTGAGGGGAAGACCCTGGATCTTAGATCCATGTTATCACCCCAACTAGACATTCAGAGTGGCCCATGTTAATTATTTCCATGCTAATTCTCCACCCACAATAATAGGACTATTTAGTGTACTAATAAGACACTTGGTTCTCGTCCATCGGTGAACGAATAAGGCTTCGTCGCCTCACCGGCATGCATCCCGGCCATTTGGTGTTGACGCAGCCACGTCGATCCAGCATATGAATTTCAAACTTCATCTTCGTCTGTGCCAAATTCCTCCGTAATTGCATGTTTACATTCTGCATTGCAATTACATTGAAGTCCAGCTCTGCGCAACGAAACGGAGCGAGTTTGATAGTGAATTTGAGTCTTTGGTGACGATTGAAGCCGTGAGAGACCTGAATTGCACACAGCTGAACAGCACGCACCACTATCTTATGACCATCCCTGAATTTTTCTCTCAGGGTTGCTCTTGGCTGCTGCATTTGTGAGAAAAAAACACATTAGTCGATTCGAGTCCCTTGGTCTGTTGGAATTTGCATCCTATGGCATTGCATTCACCCTCTTTCTCCAAATTCACACTTAGTTTGTGTCGAACCCTCCTCCCACCCCTTTCCAACTCCATCTCCCATGGAGCTGTTTCTGAGCTCACCTTTGAGAGCTCCATGTCCACACACCAAGGGCTCAAATTCTTCATTGGAAGCTCCTCCCAAAGATATGATGGTGCCATCACAGACTCATCTCCAAGGATGAGGCGGAGGTCGGTAATGGCAATGGCCACGAGTCCTCAAAGGTAATTTCATCAACATTTCTCCAACGTTCATTCTTCTCCTGCTCCATCAATCTGGAATGCTCTACATGTTCTGTACATAGTGTCGAGATTAGAAGGAAGGACTTGATGAATTTTAACCCTTGTGTTTGGAAGGTGCATGTTAAACCCTAATTCTTTACCCTCCCTCCATCCCTCCATGCATGTGTTTGAGGAGAATTACACATATGATGCAATCATCACTATTCTCCATGTTCTGTACATAATGTCAAGATTAACAGAGGAAAGGACTTGATGAATTCCAACGCCCGTGTTTGTAAGGTGCATGTTAAACCCTAAATCTTTACCCTCCCTCAATATCCATGCATATGCTTGAGAAGAATTATACATACGAGGACATTAACATTATTCTGAATGCAGTTTTGTCGACTTCTCGACTTCTTTCTTAGAGATAATTATTTGTGTGGTGGCTTTATTGCATGAAGGTAGGTGGACGCTGGATGACGTCGAGAGGATATCCAGGGGTAAAGCCAGTAAGGCAAAGACAGGCAGCAGGGCTGTTCCGCACCGACTTCAAGCTGGTGAGCGGAAGGTAAAGTACTCGCCAATGGTTTCCACTCTAGACTAAGATGGAATTCGAGTTCGTTTTTGAAAGAATAAGGTGTAGATTTAAGTACAAGATCCCCTAATCCTTTTTCGGTGACGAAGTCTACCTTCTACACTAACTTTGGCAAAATCAGCGAGTCTTCCAAGAAGATTCACATGTGACAACCTTCCACATTAGGAGACCTAAATTGCCAGATATGCTTCAATTGCTGACCTAACAAATTGGCATTCTGTCATTGGATATGTCCAGTATACTTATGTTGATTGAAGACACATTTCGTGATGAAAAGTTGCAGAGGATGTGCATGCATTTGTTGATGTAATTTCTCGTCACTAAGTCTACCTTTACACTAACTTTGGCACAAACAGAGTCATGCAAGAAGATTCACATATAATAATCTTCCACATCTTCATGATATGGAATTGGAGCGTTCTGGCAATTCTTGTCTCTTGAGTCCCCGACCTAACACATTGACATTCTGTTATGGGGTATGTCCAGTACACTCATGTTGATTGAAGATACACTTCATAATGAAAAGTTGGAGTGGATGTGCAGGCAATTGTTGAGGTAGTATCTGGTCATTAAGTCTACCTTCCACACCAAGTTTGGCCCAAACAGTCTTGTTCAGGGCAAGCAAAATATTCACATGCAATAAATAGCCTTCCACATCTTCATGATATGGAATTAGAGCGTTCTGACAATTCTGGTCCCCTGAGTGCCTGACCTAAACAAATTGACATGCTGCAATAGGATGTGTCCAGTACACTCATGTTAATTGAAGATACAATTCTTAATGAAAAGTTGGGAGAGGCTGTGCAGGCCATTGTTGAGGTAGTCTGGTGCATGAACTGTTTGTTGGATTTTCTGCATTCTGGCAGTCATGCCTAGCAAATGAAGATATCGCCTTCCTGGACCTTTTTCGAGTGAGGATAGACAGACTTTGCATGAGTTGCACAATCTGATGTCTTGGAACCAAGTCTTCAATCTGCTTGCTTTACTTAGCTTATAAATATGAATGCCGGTATCCAATTGGAACATACTTCTGTCATGAGCGTCTGCAGTGATGAAGAAGATGAAGATGAAGTTAACATTACAAATTTGTGGTTGACGGGTGGAGTTGGGGCAATTTGCAGGCATATGACTTAGCCAAGAAGAAGGGCTACTTGGTTCAGCGTGCAGTCTCAAGAAAGTATCCATTAATCAACACTTACCGAAATTTCTGCGACGCATCAAGCCAAATTTGTATTTTTATCCAGCAGGTACAACTCACCTGACTCGTGCACTTTGTAAATTCATAAAATTAACAAGGGTTAAGGTAGAGAGCTCCCTGACTGTAAAATGGTCCTGACCCTTCTAAACAGTGGCAATGGAAGACACAGGATGGATCTCAGAACTGGGATCAGTTATATCTTTCTAGGTCATAGGCTGTCAATAATCAAGTGTTGTGTTTGCCAGCTAGCTTCCAGATAATCATTTTGGACTGTTTATGTCTTGGTAAAAATTCCTTCCATAACCTCTAAGTAGATGGACATAGGCCAAATCACTTGGAACATTTAAAAATTAAACCTGACAACCGGTTAGTGAGGAAGTAGACCTCTTGTGATATTCGCTTGAATTGAAAATGGCTCTTGGAAGCCTTGGTGGAAAGATCAAAGCATCCAACATGCGTTACTCATCTTTTTCAATTATAGAGGCTTAAAGAAGAGGGAAAGTGTCATCTTGGTGTTTGACCCTTCACGTACAGTAAATGTGAATTCTTGAATGGGAAAACTAAATATGATGTTGATTTTGATCTTTTGTGGACTTAGGGACATACTGGGTCCGACACAGTGGTCATCGACCTCACACCACTTCGACTCAGCGGTGACACCCTACTAAACCTCATTGATCAAGTCAATGAAGTTGTTCAAACAACGTTGCGCACAAGGACTGAGGGTGATGAAGAAGATGTGGGTGTTGATGAGAAGGAGATTGAGGGTGAGGACGTTACAGACGTGCAGGAAGAAGAAAACTCGCAGGAGGAAGAAGACTTAGAAGATGAGAAGACAGGTATATTACGAATCGTGGCTGGAAGGGCGGATGCGAAGGCTATAAGCCAAGCAGCTTGGGACTTTTGGCAATGTACAATGAAAAGTGGAAAAGTGTCAGTCTCAGAATAAGCTTGTGCTATTTGGGTTTGATGACTAAAAAAATAATAAAATTTTCGTGCAATTCTTAGGTGCAAGTACACCTTTGCACCTACCATTGCATTTTGCAACCTTGGCTTTTGAGCATTCAGAGGCAGCAAATCAGTTATTTTACTAGCAGGCATGCATTTTATCAGTCTTGGTAATGATGCAGATTGATATAGATTGCTATTTCACAGCAATCTATGGTTTCCAAGTTTCAGAATTAAAGCAACTGCAAGCTAACCTATTAATGCACAACGCCGCCCTGTGTCTTTGGACCTCTCCTCAAAGTAGAATTTGTGCATTGAGATTCAAGTCACTTCTGAATAAGGTGTCAATGTTCCAGTATGAGGGAGGCAAAACAAACCCCACTGCCTTAATCAGCAAAAGTTTTGGGCTTGAATTGCAGTGACCTGCTTGTTTTTCTATTTGATGCTCCTTCGTCTTCAGGGCCTGAAAAGCTAAACCCAAGCCATTCACAGTTCTTATTCTTCAACGATTTTTTGCTGTAATGCCCGTGTATCTAAAATCAAAACTTGATCAATCTAGGGAAATTTATAAGTTGAGATGAATCACCTATAAACCCATAAACCCATAGGGGGTAGTTTGTTCTTGGCACCCTAACACATGGGTGCCTTAAATCCTCAAGAACCTGAGCCTCTACAAGATACATTGTAAGATTATCCCTCAGGCATCCTTTATAATCGTATTGTTCCTAGCAGGATTTATCTAACTTGTCCCCAAACCTTGTAATGCACACTTCGGTTTCGTGCAGGTGTTTGCCATTGAACTTGCATTGAAGTAAATATGGACATATTCTCAACATTTGGACTTTTTGGTTACGTCAACTCTATGGATGGATCTGTCGCATGGTTGTCTATTGTGTCGTGACGGAGGCCAATCTCGGCATAATGTCGTGCCGTCACGACACGTATCCGTCACGACATTATGCCGGATGCTGTCTTTATCCTAACGGACTTGAATTTTACCGAATTCTGTGTGTAATTACATTACCCCAATTCGGACACGTAGGATGTAAGATGTCCACGTGTGATGACATGTCAACAAAGTAGAGGTAAAGTGGGGAAAAAATTACTAGCCCTCGTCCGCCCCCCGTCCGCCCCTTTGTTCCCAGCGTCCGCCCCCCGTTCCCAACCATCGGGAACATGTTCCCTGTCGTCCGCCCCCGTTCCCCCCCCGTCCCCCCCCCGTTCCCCCCTGTCCGCCCCCCCATTCCCAACCATCGGGAACGTGTGCCCCGTCGTCCGCCCCCGTTCCCCCCGTCCGCCCCCCGTTCCCAACCATCGGGAACATGTTCCCCGTCGTCCGCCCCAATTTGACCCCTTCACCTTTGAAGGGCCCTAGCAGCCTCATTTTTCATCCGTTTGTTGCGTTTGAGGACATTTTCGGCATCTACATTTCATGAGGATGTCGAAAATGTCCTCAAAATCAACATTTGGATCCAAAATGAGGCTGCTAGAGCCTCCCAAACCTCCCGTCCGCCTCCAAGTTTGGGAGGCTCTAACAACCTCATTTTTCATCTGTTTATTGCGTTTGAGGACATTTCGGCATCTACATTTCATGAGGATGTCGAAAATGTCCTCAAAATCAACATTTGGATTCAAAATAAGGCTGCTAGAGCCTCCCAAACCTCCCGCCCGCCCCCCCGTCCGCCCCCGTCCGCCCCCGTCCGCCCCCAAGTTTGGGAGGCTCTAGCAGCATCATTTTGGATCCAAATGTTGATTTTGAGGACATTTTCGACATCCTCATGAAATGTAGATGCCGAAAATGTCCTCAAACACAATAAACAGATGAAAAATGAGGCTGTTAGAGCCTCCCAAACTTGGAGGCGGACGGGAGGTTTGGGAGGCTCTAGCAGCCTCATTTTGGATCCAAATGTTGATTTTGAGGACATTTTCGACATCCTCATGAAATGTAGATGCCGAAAATGTCCTCAACCACAACAAACGGATGAAAAATGAGGCTGCTAGGGCCCTTCAAAGGTGAAGGGGTCAAATTGGGGCGGACGACGGGGAACATGTTCCCGATGGTTGGGAACGGGGGCGGACGGGGGGGAACGGGGGGGAACCGGGGGCGGATGGGGGGAACAAAGGGGCGGACGGGGTGGGCGGACGAGGGCTAGTAATTGTTTCCCCACATTCCCCGTCCGCCCCACCCTCGTCCCCCGTCCACCCCACATCCTCTTTACTCAGATTTTACTACTTTGATTTTAACAGAATGATAAACATAATGGTAAAATGGTTTACCTGGCGCTAGGCATATCCACATCCACGTCGGCCTTTTCTGCCACATAGGACGCCACCTTGGCAAGAAGGTAAGTATTTTATCCACCCTACTAGCTTCCCCCTAGGTTGACCCTACGTGGACCCTATTGTGTCGTGACGGAGGGGTCCGTCATGACACGACACCGTCATGACGTCGGGATAGACAACCCTGATCTGTCGATACACTTGAATGTTATGATATTAAAATAAGATAGGATTTTTTAATATTTTTGATAATAAACACATATAATTCATGGCAAGGAAGAATGGGGCTCCTACTCACATTAATGTCAATGACACACCAATGGTTTTTTGTTTTTATTTAATATAAAATTTCATGATGAATAATAAAATATAGTCAAAACCAATGGTTGTAATATTATTATTATTATCAACTCTGCAAATCCTATCAGAGGATGTTTCAATATAATACAATATGTTGTAATTTTAGATTGGGATGTAGTCTAGTTTTACTTAGATTTTAGTTATTGCATTCTATCGCACATAATGCATTGGTACCAATGCATTATGTGGTGTAATACATCATCCCTAGTACATTCCACATGTGAGCCTCTCGCCCTTGGGATTAATCATCCATCTGAAAGGGCATTAGGCTAGTGCATTACCCTAAAAGGTAAGTGGGCCTAATATGGTTACTCATCTTAAATTGACACCTATATTTGAGTGGTGTGTGGTTAGGTGTCGATCTAAGAACAAACACAAAATAGATGTGTGTTCAAAAGAGATTGGACCTCAATTGGACTACGTGCTCAAAATTTCTTAACCATTCTAGGCTCAATAATCAACATAATTGGGTGGACCTATATGACCATTCTATAAGAAAGAGAATCTTTGGGCACGATTTGGATTTGTTGATGATCTCATAGAACCGCTTGCTTCATATCCTACAAGAAGTGGGCCCAAGAGTGTTTGTTTATGGGCCCCTTACCCCCTTAAGTTACTTCACAGAAAAACTATCAAGCTTTTAAATGATTGAAATTATCTACAGTTTTCATGAAACATTCAATATGGCTAGTTAAGTAGAATGACCTTATCCCAATGGCCCCTGCTAGTCTAATTGTATCAACATTTGGACCTAGAACTTCAAAGGTGCACTCTTTATTGGGATAGAAAACATTATGTATGTGTGACCTTGAATTTTATACTCCTATGTGCAAAGAATGTTGTAACAAAAAACAATAGTATACACATACACACACACATGCTTCGCTAAGGTGTTCAACACTATGGTTCCCACCACCTTGTCATTGTAGGGAAGGCGAACATACGGCGGTGGTGGCGAAGAGCAAATTTTGGTTTTTACATCTTATCATTTTCACTAGGTTCACCAATTCCGGACTTCACAGTAAGTGGCGAAAGTGAAGGCATATGCCTTCATGAGTGAGAGAGAGAGAGAGAGAGAGAGAGAGAGAGAGAGAGAGAGAGAGAGAGAGAGAGAGAGAGAGAGAGAGAGAGAGCTTACTCATAGCCTCAAGTATGTTTACATGTCCAAAAAAAATTAATAAGATATATGCCTCGCACATGTATACATTAGAAATAGGGTGCAAGAAATAAAGTTCTGGCATTCATACGCAAGATATACCATATTGTTCTACCACAAAATCATCAAACACATCATGTCCCTACATAGGCTCATCATAGCCTAATTTAACTTCACATTTTCTAGGCCTCACATAATAGTGAGTCTCCTATACATACAAAACTTACTTTAACAAATATCTCTCCTTATGTGTACGATGTATGTCAATAGACGTCCAAAAAGTGCCCCTTTTGTGCACCCATGTGGTTATGTCCAAAAACACATAGTGCACCTTTTGGGACCTACACTAGTGTCTAGATTTGGAACACATAATCTAATCTTATATTACGACACATGTCTCCTTTGGTTTGAGTCCATTCTCAAATAATAAACGGGCATGCCACATACCAAATACAAGTGCCTAATTATGAGGACACACCAACCTTATTTATTACACATATTGAAATTTTGAAATGGTGAGGGCACATGGACGTTGATACAATTGTTGTTCAAAAATCCAAACAAAACTAGAATGAGGGGGAGGACATACTTAAGCCCCTTGTATGAAATAACAAGGACCACACTACAAACTTGCTAGAACCAAACCAATTCACAATTCATATGCACATGTGTTGATGCCCAAGCATGGGCGCAAGCTACATAACTACACTATATATTGTATTTAGTGTCATACAATAATTTATGTCAATGTAGTAACTTTTCTAATAACACTTCTTATGAATAAGTTTACAAATATTGTCATCTCAACTTACTTTAGTTCATTGACTTTGGATATATTCTGCATCCTAACATTTCAATGATGAAATATTGTCATAGATGATTGAACTTTGGATGAAAAACCACTCAGTAAGTGACAATAATTGCAACACTGTAAATCTATAATACCCAAAATTTGCTACAAGGAATGACAAACAAGGTTAGGTTTACATTTATTGTTTGTGATACTACATGAACGGTTTACAAGTAGTATTGAGCAAGACAAATAGAATGGTGACACTAAACACAATGCATATACATATGTAGTGTTGTGATTTACAGTCTGGCTGCCTGGCCATTGGACTGTTTTGGATATCTGGATGAACGCTGCTTCTGAGGGGGGCTGCTGAGTCCATCCATCCACCCACCCATCCATCCATCGGATGTTCATCCATGGGATTTCCAACTGCCTAACTGCCATCATTGTTTCAGCAAGGCCGGAAGGTCAACGGCGGGGTGACCGTGGCCTTTCACTGCCCGAAGGGCCAGAATTATTTAATTAATGCTTTTCCTCCAGGCTCCACTTTCTTCGTTTACGTAGAAAATTCCTTACCCAACTTCCCAAACTCAAATGGATTCCACGACTCATGTCCTCTGCTAATTTACTAAGTTAATCAGCTCACTCCAGATCATCACTGCATCATCACCCTTGAAGTCCCTCATGAGCCGCAGATTAAACAGAAAAAAATGTATGCTACATAAACGAGGTGGCAAGCAGATCGACTCAACCCACATTAATTGCATCACACCGTCACCAAATCATTGCAAATTCGACCACTGCACAAGCACAAGTTACACCAATTCATGTTGGCTCATCACCTCAAAACTCAGCTATAAAGTTTACATGAATCCACAATATGGCTCCAGCATCGCTCTTCAACTTTAGGATAGCGTCCACATACATGCTGGAATCTGCACGGAAAAATCACCAGATAAGTATGTATTCATATACTAGGCAGTAAAAAGTTAGTATAGTACCTGTAGAGTGAAGGTGGATTTCTAGTAATTTGGTGAAGGATATTGGTGGTACATATGTATAAAAGCAAGCAGCACGGAAAGCTGGCTCTCGCAATGGCCATGCAAGCAGCTTAGCTGTCTGCAACTCTGCAACTCTGCACGCACTACTTGTATCTGCGACTAGTCCATCAGATGGCGAGTGATCAAGTCTTAGAGCTTCTTCTTCGTCGTGGGTTCGTCGTCTTCCATCAATCTCCTCCTCATGATGCTTGAGTTCCCTGCATCATTATTAACATATATTGTTTTTGTGCTAATGATCTTCTTAATCCCTCACTGCAAAGTTGTAAGTGGAGTGGTCGGGTGGAGAACCCACCAGGCGACCGACCGACCGACCGACCGAGGAGATTTCAGAAGCAGGTCAACCGGTTTATCTGCATCGTTGGTGATCAAGAGCTTGCTGCTCATCAGCTACCAAACAGAAACGTCAGCAGGAGCTGGTTTTCTTCATTCCCAATGCAATATCACTGGTATGTACTAAAGCTTGTGACTGGATTGTGTGCGGAGTTTGCTTGCTTGACTGTCGTCCCAGCAAGCAGGTTAATACTGATGATCTGGTACTGGGGAGTAGTACTCCTCAGGGCTGGTTTTTCTTGATCTTTTGGTCTAAGTTGTTTCGGGAGTACGTATAGACAGAATTGGGTTGCAAATCTGGTGGTCTAGTACTGCTTGGTCTGATTCGGAGCTTCCTTGGAACGAAAACTTCATCAGCAGCTTCAAACTGCAGATCTTCATTTCAGTGCAATATATATATATCTCAGTGGTGTAATATACTTGTAGTGCTAGTGCCGGATTGTGTTGTGTGAAATTGCTAGGGGATATCCTAGCCAGCCAGCTAGCTTGCCTGTTGGATGGTCTGTGTTTATGAGTACCAGCTTCCTGATCCGGTACTACCTTAGTGGGCACTAGCTAGCTGTCCTGGCGGTTTCCTTGGTATTTTGGTTTTCGTTTCCAAAGTATAGATTTTGTTGCAAATCTGGTGGTACAAGGATCTCATGTATGTAATTTGTATGTATGTATGTATGTCTCATGTATATCTACTTATGCTACTTATTTTGATGATTTCGACTTGCAACTGGCTTGCGTCCCTAGATGCAGTCTTGCAGAGATTGGCGGTGTTTCTTCTTGTTGCTCTATTAACTTGTAGGTTAGGAGACCAGAAGTACAAGCTTAAAGATAGAACTGACTCTGTCAGCGATCCATTCGATTCAAAACAACCACAAAATGGTGCCTTTGAGTACTCACATGAAAGTCTGGCAATATGATGAATCCTCAGTCTATTTGTAGGTCCTACACATTATAAAAGGGCCGTGGTTTAAAAAAGCAAAAGAAAGGGAACATCAGCCTCTCTCAAGTTCGAAGAACAAGTGTTCACTGGTCATTGGTGATCACAAAAGTATAAGTGAGGGATTATTGCTGACATGTAAGTAAGTTGTTGTAGAGTGAGTCAACTTTGTGGGGTCACTGAGTCTTCTGTTGTTATAAGTTGATTTGTTTAGTTGGAGCTTGAACCTCCAGGAACTTAAAGAAATGGACTGCTGGATGCATTTAGCAACAGTGAGAATGTACTTGTTGTGATTTAATTTTTTTGGCTAGACACTTGCAGTGGTTCAACTTTCTTTAAGGTATATAAATCCCTTAGCTTGACAAATGGCCGGCGGAGATCAAGTAGTTGGTCCTAGTTTTAAAGTTTTATCCGAGGTGGCTAGCTAATACCAGTTATGATTTATCTGACCTAATTAGTTATCTGAGGGTCAGCTTGTGCCGAGGCACAGTAGATGGGTCTTAAATGATTACTTTTTCCGATAGCACTTCTGCTAGGATATGAAACACGCGATTTGTACAAGATAGTGAGCAAATCCCAAATCGAGGCTGTAGCTCCTCATAATTTTCGGAGCTCATATGACTATATTGTTCTTTATCGAAGCGAAGATTCTCGTGCTCATTAAGTGGTCATATAGGTCCCCTCCAATTATTTACTATGTTGACTACAGCCAAGACTCTATAAGTGTTACCCCTATAAGCGTTATAATTTCATATATGTTAAGAAAATTTTACTCCCCTACAAAAACACAATTGGTAAGACTAGTGAGTGTTATGTGTTAAGTGTTATAACATGCTCTACTCCCTTCTTTGTTAATTGCACCTCTATAAGTGTTAATTTTGAGAAAATCAAAGTAATAATATATGAGAGCATACATTTTAAACATGTAATCACATTTATCCCATATTCTTTGCGAACAAGTCAAATATTCTCTCTTATTTAGAGATCCTTCCTCCTTGTGCACTTTCAAGGGAGTTACCACATCAACAATTCAAAATTGTTGGAGGCACACGGGTGTTCTTTCGATCTCTATTGAGAGGGAGATAGAGGAACCTAGGTGCTTGGTAGAGGTTGATGAAGTTGCTACTCTACTTCATCAACTAATGTTGTTCTCATCTGATAGTGAGGTGGGTGACATGATGAATGCCCATGAATACCTCAATTATGAGATGGAGTTTGATTTAAACAACCCCTATGAACCTACCAATGAGGAGTTATTGGATATGTAATCCACAAAACATCAAGAAATTGATGTTGATGAGGTTATGGTTGATGTGGTAGAAGAAGTTGTAGGATTGAGTGTTGCTGAGCGGTCTCTAGAGACTTTGAAGAAATACCTTGAACAAAGACCAAATGATGCCCTAGCACACATCAAGAGCATTAAAGGACTCCAGAAGGAAGTATCATCTCATCATTTGGAAGTTTCTCGTCATACTTCTATAGACTCTTTCTTTCGGTTAGTTTAGTTGGAAGAATCTCGTCAAGTTACTACTATATAGATTATTTCTTTCAATTAGTTTAATTGAATTATGTATTATTATTTGTACTTTTATTTTTATTTTTATAAAACGTTATGTTCTTCATTTTTGGAAATTTTAAGTGTTATTTCTATAAATGTTATTAATCATCGGTATGAATTCTATAAGTGTTACTTGTTATAATTCTATATATGTTATTTTTTTGCTACTCCCGACCTGTAACATTTATAGAGTCTTGATTGTATTGTGTTTTAAACGGTTATCATCTTTTGAGCACGTAACCCAATCTCTTTTTAAACATGTGTCGTTTTGATATCCGTTCTTGGAGCCTCACCTGACCACATACCAATCAAAATATACAGATCTCCGATTAAGATCAGCAACCGAGTTAGGCACGTCTACCTTACCGAGAGTCCTGGAAGTGGTAATCAGAACGTGGGAGCTTGATGTGATTAATACTTAATTAGTACTAAGTTAAGCAGGCTTACTTAGAGCTAAGTGATTTGCATGTTCATTGATGAGCGGAACTAATAAGCAAAGTACTGACTCATGATGGACACACAGTTCACTGTTGAGGTACTCGGTTGCTGTACATAATGTGATACGTGCCATGAACAAGAGATAATCATATTGTGCATATTTCACATTTTACATGTTGTATGAACACTTTCCAAAAGAGACACGCTAGCTAAGCTTTTCTAATGAAAGCATAGGCTGTACCCTCCAATAAACTCAACCAAAACTCCTAGCTAGGATGGTCCACTCGATAACATGCGGTGATTTGATTGCATGTATCCATCGCGATTGTCTTTCATGTTACTCAAGGATAGCATAAGCCTTGGACAACGTAGTGTGCACAAGTTATGCACATGTTTACCTTGACAGAGGGATAAGGATTATGAGAAGTTGTTTATAAAGCTCATCACTATAAATCCTATGACGGAAGAAGTTGGTCTCCTTGAGAATTTTGATCATTCGTGGGGTGTTAGAGATATTTGTTGTCGTAAGGATCAGCTTATGGTTAGATGGAATTGAAAAATCTCCTTTGATTAGGTCTGCCTTGGTGTATTGGTGTATTGTTGTCCTTGGATGGTGGATTACTTTAGTTCTTGGTTTTTCCTTTTTAATGTGGGCGGTGTGACAATGCTTGAAGGGAACAATCACCATTGCCTCCACCCCATGAAACGTCCTTTAATCTCATCTAGGGAGTGAAAAGCGTTGTATGTTTTGTTGGGACTCGGGAAGTGAATACTGTGATGGTACTAATGTCTTTGCTTTTCCAAATTGCTTGCAAGTTTCATGCATCGTGACCATGTTGTGAGGGAATTGTCGTCCCTTGCCATTGCGACAATTTCCCTTTGGTCCAGTTTTGGTTTTAATTATTGGTTTTGTATTTCTAGGTTAGTTTATACATATGATTTGGTCATTGTGTGGGTATGTTCTCATGGTTTCTCTCTCAAGTTCAACTTAGGAACACTCATGGTATTGTCAATGAAAATTTGCTACTAAATGCAACAGCCCAAAAAAAAATCATACAAACATCATATTTCTTTTTATGGCCTAATGATAGACATGATACGAGATGTTGAGGCTTGGTTGGAAACAATTACCATTAATGTTCACCCTAAGGGTTTCCTACATGAATTAGCACATGAGCTTCTTTCTAATATATATATATATATATATATATAGAGAGAGAGAGAGAGAGAAGGAATCTTGCAGATAGGCAAGAAATCTACTAACCCACTAGCTAGCTACATACTTAGTTGTTCCCAATCTCCACCATCAGTGCAATTGGGGATTTACCCAAACATCTTGCATGCTCGATTCAAAAGGAAGGTCAGGGACTCCGTCAATCTTGAGCTTAATTTGAAGTTGCTTTGAATTTTGTGGCATTCATGGCAAGAACAGTGCCTCTATGGTGGTCCCAGACGACAAGGGGAACTGTGTGCTAACTTTAATGATTCGCCACTCTCTTCCATTCACTGGGCCATGCCAAGAAACACCAGAAAGCCAATAACTTAACTTGCAGGACCACCTCTTTGAGCTGGGCCCCTATCGTTATTACATGAGGTGGAAACTGCATGCAAGGCAATACTATTATAGAATGTGGGTTTTTTTTTAACAATTTGAATTCCAAGATTATCATCCGAGATCCCAAATTACTCTAGAGTGACCTACTTGAGATGAATAAGCCACAAACCTAGGGGGGGTCATGTTTTTACTAGAATTCTTTCATTTTGGTAATATAATAGTGGTGGTGGCCAGCTCAAAGAGGTGCTGGCTGTGACTGAGCTTGTCAGTAGGACTAAATAAGCGTCACTGAACGGGAGAACCGACCGCTAGGTGCATAGTATGAAGCGGTTGAGTTTGAGAGGATAACCGGCTCAAATTTAAGACTTACGGGAAATTGCCGATCCATTTAGAAGAATTTATAGACTGTTTCCTCCATTCAATATAGATGTCAACATGTACTTGGTTGGTCTTTGGAAACACTAGAATTCTCGACCGACTATGCCCAAAAATCTTCCCGGCGCTGCTATCTAAGCTTAGGTGAGGAGCTGGGGGCTAGCTTCAGCCGGGCCACCAACATTTTCAATTTGCTGCTACAATACTTCGAGTCAAACTCGGATCCATGTAGAAACGACGGTTTTCATCATCCGTGCCCCGCCGAGCAGCAGCTGCTGCTGCTCTTGTTGTTGTTGTTGTTGTTGTTGTTGTTGTTAATTTGAAGAGAAGAGTCATGGACGCGACTGAGAGGGTGGTTATCCCAAGAGTGAGAGTGGTGGTAGTCATCTCGGACGTGTGTCGAGGGTTCCGGAGTGGGGTGAAGCTCAAAGACGAAATAGGCCGGGTGTTCATGCGAGTTGGCTGGGTGGGTACATTCTCTCTTTCTCTCCAGGTTCCTATAATTAAGTCTGCGTATGTGTGTCTGTGAGTGCGAGCTTCGTGATTTTCGAGAGCACGGGAGGAATTAGCTGTGGGTGAATGATGGGTGCAGACACAATTCGACTAGGTTTTGGTTCAAATCTGTGTTTGTTTTTGTGGGGTTGAGCGTGTTTGGGTTTGGTTTGGTTTATGTCGGAGTCGACCGGGTGGTGAGTCTTGAGAGAGAGAGAGAGAGAGAGAGAGAGAGTGTGTGTGTGTGTGTGTGTTGCTGTCGATCTGGTGAGCTGATGGTGCTGCCTAAACCTCACTCTGTCTGAATTTTAGACCCTTTGTCGTCTCCTACCCAAACGAGTCGGGATGCAACGGACATGGTTTCTTGTTTTGTTTTGAACTGAGTTCGTGTCAATTTTGGGGGTTCGGATATGAACCAACCCATCATTCCTCGGGTCTTCACCTCTCTATGGCTCCTTCTTCATTCCCCATCTCCACCCCAACCTCCGCCTACCATCGTCAAGCTCAAACCTCGACATGGACAACCCTGCTCAGTTTAAGATTTCGATTCTTTTCACCAAATTGCCATTTCATGCTAGATAGATTGCCCCCAGTGTTGTCTGTCCTCTTCCTACACACTCTCGCAGCTGCCATCTAAGCGAGACCTTAACACACTCAAGAAGAACAAGAACAAGAACAAGAGCAAGAGGTCGCTTACCCTGTACATTTTGTTTGCGCGGGGGATGGAATAGCAGGTGACATGAAGGGGAACATTGCATGAGCGGAACAACACAGACCGGCATTGGTCGGTCGCTGGACTCAATTCCAAGCCTTCAGGTAACTAACTGGAATCACAAAATCCCTTCCCTCTTTGTTTCCTATTGCAACATTGATCCTGCGCTGGCTGATGAGCAAACCTCGGATCCGACAATTTTCGTAATGCAAAATCCCGACAATTTTCGTAATGCAAAATCCCAACAATTTTCGCAGATGTCGACCCTGCCGCAGATCCCCCACGACTTGGAATCGGGGTTGCAGCATTGGCCTCTAGATGCTCCTGCTCCTCCTCCTGCTGCAGCTGTCCGACACAGATGCGAGGGATGCAACGCCCAGCTCAACATGGACACCAAAACAACAACAACAAACCACGCATTCCCAAGGCAGGCCGATTCCGACACGGTTATGCACTTAGGTCAGGATTCTCTCGCCCTTTGCTTCGAATGAATTTGATGATTTCTGATTTCACATTGAGCCAGAGCATCATGCTTGGAAAGTTGAAGGCTTGGAGAGGGGTCCAATGAAGAATACCAATATTTGTATCTGGATGAATCGGTAGAGAAGCTCTATACTTTCACATGTTGATGTTTTTAGAAGCAATAAATGAATAGATGCTTTGGTATTTCACATAAAGGCAGAGCAACATGCTTGGAAAGTTGAAGGCATGGAGGGGAATCCACTGAAGGAGACCAATATTTGTGTCTGGATGAATCAGTAGAAAAGCTCTACCCTTTCACATGTCTATGTTTTTAGAAGCAACGAAGAGAATCCAAGTACTTTCTATTGAAGGAGAAAAAAGAATATGATTCCAAGTACTTCAACAAGTAGGGATATTGAACACCTCATTTGAATATGCGATACACAGAACATTAATCAATGCAACACGGTTATTCTTGGTGATGTTAGTGTACTACACAACATTGAGACATTGCATCGTGCATTGTGAATCTGCTTTGCATCTAAGTTATGTATCATATGGTCACTATCCAGACCCCAGGCTAGTAGGCATCTCTTTTTCTTTCACTTCTAAGAAAATCACATCAATTCTTAGAATCCATAGTACTAAAGATGATGTTTTATAGTACAAAAGCAGAAGATTTATAATACCTAACTTCAAAGTGCTTCTGCTTATAAATGATATTTTAGGAGCTCCAAACTAGGTTCCAAGAGCAACTACTACAGTCACTATTAAATGATGCACTCTCAATAATCAGGTCATTTCACCCACAAAGCTTACATGTTTCTTTTATATCCTTATTGCCCACCAATTATTGACAAAGAGTCAATTCTCTAAACCCCTTCCCACCCTCCATTCTTGAGGGCCAGTGGACTTCAGAAGGTCGTCTCTCTCTCGCTCAATAATTGGTGGGAAATGAAGATTCATGTGGGATGAGCGTGCACCATTGGCCCAAAAAACCTTTGGAAGCCGACTTTTGAGAGAACCAATTTACAGTGACCATAGGAGTTGCTGTAAACACGATGATCGCCCTTACTGCTGGCCGGTGCTGCATATAGTTGCCACCCTGAAAAGGTTTGAAGGTTTGCACTTTGAAATTGAAATTGAAATTGAACTTGAAATTGCAAGCAGGAAGTGCTCGTCATCACGAAGCAGGGTTGCACAGACGTCTTCCGTCGCGAGAACAGAGCAATTTGGATGCGGATCAGTACCAGGAGTTCCTCCGCCGTTACAACCTCGATGAAGGCGGTGACATGACACATTACTCTGAGGCATACATCAACCGCATGGATGGGATGGAACTCGATCGAATGAAGGTGGTCTTGATTATTCTTCTCACCCTACCTGCCACACCGATTTGAAATATTGAAATTCATGAATCAAATATGAATCCAGAAGAAGGAGGGTGTGATGCCAAAAACTATAAAAATCAGAGCATTGAACACTTCACCTGAATTGGCAACACACAGAACTTTAATATATGTCTACATTTAATCTTGATGTTACTATAGGACACAAACTCATGGTCATGGCCCTTGGTTATAGTGTAAACTGGCTCTTAATTTGACATATATTACAATCTTCAAGAACCGACATATGTTTCTATGCTCTAGTCCTTCTTTAAAGATCCCCATCGAAAGGTGGCAGTAGCCCGCAAGCGAGAGACTCTTCACTCATGCTCGTTGCTTCCACTGTTCTTTTCTATCTATCTATCTATCGTATAAGATTGCAACGTGATGTTCTACTAAAATTACATGGTCTTGTTCTCCAATTTTGACATGTAGGATGAACGAGATTCGATGTTTCCGCTCGACAAGCGATGGCCATTTCTCCTTTGTTTGCCTGCGAATATTTTTGGAGTGCCCATGGGGATTGGCAGCCAGTCCATTGTGTGGAAAGCCCTCGCAACTCACATGCCAATTCGGATTATTCACGTTCCTGCAACGATTGGTGCCGTGATTTGGGTCGCAGGAATTGTCGTCCTAGTGGTAGCCTCAATTCTTTATGGCCTGAAAGCTTGCTACTGGCCCAAGGTAACTTCAATGCCTCCAACATCTTTTCTTGTGAAGTACCTCCATGTAAATCAATCTCATGGATGAGCCAATCTCACTCGAAGTAAATCACATTGATTTTTACATGGCAACCTACACCATTGAGTCAATGCCTATCAAACATAGGGCTGCAATTTTAATCTGATGTTTCTAGATGTGTTAGTTGCAAATTCTAAAAGGATGAAAATTTGAGTCAAATCAATGTCAAATGAGTTGTTAGCTAATGTTGAATTAGCATTGTAAAGATAGTAAACCCTGAAGAAGGGTATGTAAACGACACTGATTTCACATTGATTCAAACACATCAATCTACAACACTGAATCAATGTCTCTCAAACAGAATCTTGCAACTTTAATCTTTGTTTCTAAGTTTGAGAGTTGCAAATCTAAGAGGATAAACTGTAAGTTGAATCAATGTCAAATGAATCATAAGCTACATAAAGATTTGGCCACTTGCAGTTTGAGATGGGTTTCGCTTCCCTGTTGCAGGCTGTATACCGGGAATTTGTGCATCCGGTGCGTTCGAATTTCTTCCTAGGGCCATTTCTAGCTGCCCTCCTCTTGCTTCTTGGGACGCCAGCATTGGTGGATGGTGACGGGGATAAGACGCTCAATGTTGTGGGCGCCTTCATTTTTAGTGGTAAACCATTTCTAATGCTTCTAAAGAATTGATAATTTTTTATTTCACAAATAAATATGCTTGAAAGACATTCATCGATATCCACTGATGCCATTTGTGTCTGAATTAGAAAAGGTAATTTTACACTTATCAATGTCGTTACTAGCATTCATCAGAACCATTTTTTTCTAAAGCAGGGGTCATCATCTAGACCCACTAGGTATTGTCTTTCACCTCCAAGAAAATATATGGTCTTTACTAGAGCATGAAAGAAGCTCCAAACTAATGCTTATGCTTTACAATGTTTTAGCAAGGCCAACTTCATGAGAAATTTTGAAGTGCTATTGAAATGTGAAAAATGTAAGCAATGTGTGTGTGTCTTTTGAGCAATCGAAATTGATGGGATGTTTGCAGTGCCAGTGCTGCTTATTGAGATTCACTTTTACGGGCATTGGCTGATGGGTGGTTGCAACCGGCAACTTAGCGCCATTGCCAACCCAACCACACAAATTTCGGTCATCGGCAACTTCATTGGTGCCACGGCATTTGCAATGGCGGGGTGGATAGACCTCAGCATGTTCTTCTTTTCGGTGGGGTGGGTCCACTATCTTTAACCCTTAAAGGACAAGGGCCTTGGGCAATTGGAACATTTTAATATGTGTTATAAAAGCATGTTTTCAAAGGTCATTTTGGAGGAATGATTATCGCAAAAGAAAGTTGCAAGGCATCATCATCAAAGGATCACATCTATGCCATTCATATCCAAACCCATACTTTTGATCCTCCCATACTGAATTAAAATTTTTATCTAAACACATATCTTCTTGTTTTGATGAGAAACATGATGTATTTGGTTAAAATTATGAAGATTTTGCTACACGATGGGAATTCATGAACCTTGAATGTTCACCAAGTGGCAGAACTGTTCAAATATTTTGTGAGATATGAACGCCTCATTTTTTAGCAAGATCTATCCATTTGAAGTTGCGAGTTCCATTTTGGGATGTTTACTCCTCTAAGGGTCAATTGAGTGGTTTGCTTGAAGACAACAAGGTCGAAGGTGGCAGACTAACTTAGGTAGAGGTGTAATTGGCCACAGCTACCTATCTGGGCTCGAGACGCAGTTGACAATTTTAACCCACACCCCAACTTGTTGGGAACCAAAAGAAGCTTAGCTCATTCATACACGGTGTTCATGTATCTTTTGATGTTGTCAGGTTCTTGATATACTTTTTGGCATATCAATTTTTAGCTCTTGGGATGCTCGATACTCAAATTTCATATGTTTTCCCAGAAGTGAATATTTATCTATAAATGTAAACCACCCCTGCTTCAAAATAATTGGTTCTAAGTACTAAAAACATGAACATTAGAAAGTGTAAAATCACCTTCTATAATTCGGAGATGAATGATGTAAGGGATTCCTCTCAATACAGCCTCTCTCCAAGCATATTGCTCCTACTCTTTGTGAAATAAGGGCTCATCAATATATTCATTAGAAGTAGTTTTGAAACAAGTGATGTAAATGGGAGAGTTGCCATTTAGCTGTATAAGGAAGATTCTTGGGCAGATTCTATTATGGCTGGAGGGATACACTATATATGTATTTTTCTCATGCCATGTGCAACAAATCAAGGGGACTATAAGTTATACGTAAATTCTCAAAACATTCTGAAGAATTTGTAAAATTATAACACTACTCACTTTGTGACATCTATAATTTTAAGGCCCACAGATTATATGTGACCTTATATTTTGTTCCAACAGGTCCTTTAATACCCCTAAACTAATATGAGAATTTTTGGGTATGATTGTTACAGGTTGTTGCACCAAACGGTCGTGTTTCTGACTATCTACATAAGGTTACCATCCAACACAGTGCTCCACACCCAACTTCACCCTGTGCTTTTTCTCTTTGTAGCGCCTCCAAGCACGGCCGCCACAGCTTGGATAGAAATTAATGGTGGAACTGACCAATTCTCTAAATTCCTCACATTTGTGGGCTTGTTCTTGTACCTCCTCTTGGTGAGCAACTTAACCCTTCAGCACTTTTAGCATGTTCATACTAATTGTGTATTCTCTATTTCTACATTGATGATATGAAATCTTTATCAACTTTCCAAGTTACTTAGTGTCCAAGTGTCAAGACGAATAACCTTGGAAGGCAACAAGCTATCAATATCTACCAAAAAGTCACATCAACAATTTGAATTTTGCGTTGTACAATTTTCAAAGTATTGTATGTATGAGAGGCCCAAACCGGATTCCAAAAGCATCTCAAAATGTAATCGTCCAGCATGTAATGTTGATGTAGTCAGTATTGATATCTTTTCAGTGGTAACTCAACAATCTAGCTATCGATCAATTCAACATTGATTCAACTCATAATGCAGCCTTTTCAGGTCTTGCAACTATAAAATATTGAAACAGAAGATTAAACTTGCAGTAGGCATTGATTAAATTTTGTTGTACTTTGATGTGATTGATTCAACGGGCAATCAGTGTTGATGATATATGAATCTAGAGGTTTCATGTGATGAGAGTATCCTTACAGTTCCATAAAAATGGACCGACTGTCAGGAGAATAAAAAGAGGTCTTTGATTTTTCCCACTATTAAAAAAACATTGGGTTGGGTTTACAATTGCAGATATCTAGAGCAGCTTTGCTTTTTCGAGGAGTGAGGTAAATTTCACAACCCACCATCTCAAAATGCAAGTGACTCATGTTTAAAGTCAGCGTTAATGCATACACTTCTTTTGGGGGTTTAATATCATTTTCAGTACTGATTCAATGTTTAACTACTGATTCATTCAACATCGATTCAACTCATACTTCAACCTTTTAGGTCCAGCAACCATAAAATAAAGAAATGCAAACCCTGTGTTTGGTAGGCACTGATTCGGTGTTGTAAGTTTCGTGTCATTGAATCAATGTGCTTGATATAAGAATTTTAGAGAATTGTGATGATGTCCACTTCCCTTCAGAATGTTTTTTGTTTGTTATTTCACAACAATAACAACAACAAAACAGTAACATGCTTGGAGGGAGGGTGACATCGAGAGGAAACCATTTGAATCAGAGGAGATTTACATCATTGTCAAAAATTGAATCAGAGGAGGATGTAATCTACCGTTACTTTTTTAGAACAGGATCCCATGATCTCTCAAGCTTCCGGTGGTTGATTAATGTGCAGATTTTCCTTGGCATGGTGGGCGTACACGTTTCCCATGGGTGCAGTGGCCATGGCCACCATGGAATATTCGAGAGCTTCCCACTACGTGTTTGCGGAAGTGCTTGCGGTGGGGCTAGCCTTCTTATCGGCCGCCACCGTTCTGTTTGTGTTTCTATTTTCGACCGCCCATAGCATCACCGGGGACTTATTCCCCAACGACGAAGTTGTGGGGATTTTGCTCACCCCGGACCAAACCATGCGGAATGGAGACTCCAATTTCTCACATCATCCTAGCCCCTAGGCAAGCGAGCTTCGTCGGGGCTTCTTGGTGCGTTGTAGGCTTGGAATAATGGGAGTACACTCTAAACTCCGTAGTATCACACCTGTGGCAACCAAAGTGCACGTGATATTACGGAGTTTTGTAGTGTTAACATGGATGTGTGATACTATAGATTTAGTGTAGCATGTGACACTATGGAATAACACAAAGTGCAACATTTTCATGGTGTGGTGTGGTCCACTCCACTTGGCCTTCCCGGGCGATGTGGCAGACGCATGCGCCAACATTCAACAAGTGGCATAAGAAGACGAAGAAGAAGAAGAAGAAGAAGGTGGCACTCCACATGTTGACACATGGCGCAATGCGAGGGTGTGGGTTGACTTCTTGGGTGGTTTGCATTAATGACAAAATTCGTGACATAAGGGAGAGAAAGGTGACAATAAGGAGTGAGATTTGAACTACGAACATCCATTCCCTAGGGTTTCGGGATAGTAGAGAGTGTGACATTATAGAGGTTGATATTACGGAGTTTAGGGTGCAGTGCCCGATCTCGAAGAAATCCCAGCCATCAGTTTTGCCAAATTTAGCATGTGGAAGGTGGGTCAACTACGTACATTTAGTGGTCGGCAAATTGCCAAGTGGTCTCGTTGGAGCGTTGTAGGCGTTGCAATAATAAAATGGGAGACATAATTTGTTGTATGTAGAGGTGGAAAGTGGTGCAAGGTGATCCTCTTGCGTATTGCATTGCACTAAGGGCCGGTTTACACTATGGACCATGAAGAGGGCCTTTTTCAATGGTCCGAGTTCATGGTCCAACTTCCATGGTCCGACTTCTTAAAAAGTTAGTTTTGAAAGCCTTGGGGCCCCCCACTAGGTGTAAACCGAATGTGGACCAAGAAGAATGACCATGCACCAAAGGGTGAATGTGCTGATTTTTTTGATACATCCCCAAAAAGGGCAATTTTGAAAAGAAAAAAATTCAAGTTTGACCATTCTCTTGTCTTCTCTTGGGCTTCACTTGTCTTCACTTCTTGTTAAATGTGTCGAAGATGCGGCTTGCAAATCTTCTCACAACAATTTTTACAAAAAAATGAGCGATTTAATTTGTACATGTTCGATGTAATTTACATGTGACATGTACCTTGTGTTGTCACTACACTAAATAGGATATTTAGTGTTTGTTTAAATTTAATGTTTTTACCACCATACCTTGGTCAACACTAATTTTCAATTCTTTGATAATTAGTGTTAGAAGATTTGCTAGAAGATATATTGGAATTCTCCTTTTATCATTGTTATTTTTTTTTCATATCCTTACTAACACTAAATTAAAACATGTAACTTCCACATAGTACCATAGTTGATATTTAGTGTTTGAGTTTACATTTAATGTTACTTACTTTCATAGCGTTATTGATATTTAGTGTATGCGTTTGAATTTAGTGTATCAAACACTAAATATCCGAAAACTTTGCAAAAACTATGTAGTAGAAAACTATGCGAAAAAAAACCACAATCGTTTTCCCATTGCGGATCTTTTGACCACCCTGATCTACAGTCACTAGACGACTACAGATTTTTCTTTTTTTGTTTTGCAACTGTAATTTTTAAAATTTTTGGGGCGTGTAATATACCGTTGGAAAGGTATTTTTAAGACCTTTCCAATGGTATATTACAAGCCCCCAAATTTCAAACATCTCAGTTGGTAGACCAAAAAAACAAATCTGCACTCAAATTCTTGAGTTCTAGATGTCCCACATTGTTTGATGAAACATGTGGGAGCAAGTTTAATGTGGGACATGTTCCATGGTATGTCTCATGGGCTATGATATGATCTAGGCACATAGGACTTGCTTCTCAAGATTCATTACATCATATAGATGTTGAAAAGTGTACCTTGTGAGCCTTGTCTAGTGGGAAGAGTTGTATATAAATCCCAAAAAAAAAATTCATTAGAAAAGTATTATAACGGCATTTTTCTGCCATGGGCCCTTGCCTTTTCCTACCAGACCACCTCTCTTGCCTCTCTCACCACAAGACCTATTGGACCATGTCAGTGCATTTATTAAGCCTTGAAAATTGCATTTTGGGGTCATGTCAGTGCATTTATTAAGCCTTGAAAATTATATTTTGGGGTCATGTCAATGCATTTATTAAGCCTTGAAAATTATATTTTGGGGACCCCGACCTTCATGGTCCCTCTACCATTTTTTCCTTAGTGTAAACCGAAGTAGTCCCGAGACGAGTTCATCAACCAATCAGCGCTCTTACAACGCCATGGTTCAACTTCGTGGTCCATAGTGTAAACCGGCCCTAAGTTAAGTACCTTCCTCCATTGTCCGACACGATTTTGAGCTTGTAACTTAGGGTTTAGGTAATGTCTCAAAGGGCCCAGGCTACCTTCTGTAAGATCATTTGTATATTCCACTTTGAAAAGGCCTATTGACGTCTACATCTATTGTAGATTCCATATTTACCGCATAATCTACACTAACTATTGTATTTAGTGTCATATGGTATTTTATGTCATTGTGGTAACTTTTCTAATGACACTTCATAGGAATAAGTTTACAAGTACTATCATCCCAACTTACTTTTAGTTCATTCAAATACCAATTATTGAAACAAAGTTTGACATATTATGCATCCTAAATTTTTTGTAATGAAATATTGTCATGGATGATTAAAATTTGGATGAGAAATCACTTCGTAAGTGACATTTATTTGCAACATTGTAAATCCATAATGCCCCAAAGAAATTCACAAGAAATGGCAAATAATGTTAGTTTTACATTTAGTGTTGGTGACATTACACATACGGTTTACATTTAGTATTGAGCAAGACATATAGAATTGGTGGCACTAAATACAATATTTAGTGTAGTCTCCACATAGCAATATTGTTGAGGAGTTACTCACCCATCAAGATCAAAGCCACTTCACACACAAGCCAAGAGTTGTGACTATGAAACTATGAGTGTCCAAAGGCCATCCCAAGACACTTCCAAAATCATGTAGTGTGGTCACAGGCCCTCAATTGTAATGTGAAGTCATATGTGACCGGACCCTCAACCAGATGCTATTTCAATGAAAATCTATTCATGCGAGGTCCTCACACATGATAAAAATTAATAAACCAATGGTTATGCGATTTCGGAGTACCATGGTCTCCCAGTTTTGTGTTAGGCTCACCTCCGAGAGGTGGCTTTTGAAAATAGTCTAAGTGACCATGAAATACAATTCATTTGATGCCATGTGCGAATCCATGTGGTCTTTACATTCATGTTGCATTCACCTACTCTGTTGGCCCCTAAGCATAGAGTGTGAAGCGAACTTGGACCGGCTCAGCCTTTTCCACCAATGAGAGTGCTTGAAGTGAAAAGGTCACGGGCCCTCAGTCTCGTGTCTTAAGTGGCCCTCAGTCTCTGGGGAGATTTTTGGACATAATCGGTTGAAACCCTAGTGTTTCCAAGTCCAACCGGTAACATGTTGACACCTTTTGGTTTTTCTTTAGTAGTTTGAGGTATATTCTCTAAATTTCTCTAAAATGATGGGTCATTTTCTTGAAGTCTTGAACATCAACCGGTTCATTCTCAAACTCAACCAGATCATTTGTAACTAGCGGTTGGTTCTCCCCGTTCATTGATCCAACTATAGAGACATAGTGCATACCTACCAGCTATTCTTGCATAAGATTCATATATATAACTTCAGAATAAGTTTAAGAGTCCGGGTTCTGTGATAAATTCAAATTATTATAATATAATATAATATTATAATCAAAATTAATAAATAAACACCCATTAATTTTACAATCGGCATGCATGTGAGCCTATTAGCTTTATATTGATCATAGTTACCTAGGATGGAGGATAGGATGTTTTGCTTTCCTTTCGGGAGGTAGACTCTGTTGGTGTATTATAAGTAGTATACTATCGACTAGTGCTATTGGCTGGGGGGTGTGGAGGATAGGTGCCTATCTATTATCTAATTATCTTTTGTTGGGGATTGAGTATGTGAGGTATTTAATGACATTTTCACGAGTTTTTAGTACTAGATTTTGGGATGTTAATTTCATGAAGCTTTCTTATGGAGTCTTCATGTACGGCGCCTTGTACCCCGGCGGTGATGGTTATGAGGGGGTTTACTTGCTAGCTGTTATTTCATAATGTGTTGATTAGGAGGTTATATTTGGTGTGTTTGTGCTCGATTGTTGTTTATAAGTATATGTCGTGACAATATGTAAATTCGATGAATTGTAGTGTGTGGGCAGGGGAGGGAGTATTGGTGTTTGATTGTTGTTATGTGCTCCTAGTATGCAGAGGATATTTAGTTCTAGTTTTGCTAGGCATAGGCATGGCGGGTATTTGCATGTGCAATGGAGGATCCATTTTGGGATTTTGGAGTCGGGTGGTGTGTTATCGTGGGTTCCTACATTAGTTAGAGTGAAGAATGTGGTAAAATTGTTGGCTTGTAGTGTTGAGTGATGAGGTGCAATTTGCTTTGTTGTGCCTAGCAATTTGGAGGCCTTTAAGGTGTCGGTTTTCTCGAATGTGGATAGGGAGTGGGGCCATGTATCGCTATCAATTGTTGGGGCATAGTGTGCAATTGGGGTTAGGGTGGGTGAGGAGCTAGAATATATTTTTCATGTGGTTGCCCATGTATTGTGCGTAGCAGAATTTTAAGGTTCGTGTGAGTTGGGCATTTGATATACTTGAGGTTTTCCATAAATAATTGGATAATATGTGGTTAATTTGGTCATATGATAACCATTTATTCACAGATGGGAATTTGTTTTGGTGGCAACATTTGGCTTCGCATCTTCGGTGTTCTCTGTTGATGAATGCATATATATTGCGGATGGTGGAGGCTCCACCATGTGTGGCGGCCAATTAGCTTGCTAGCCATTATGGAGTATTGTGGCTGATGTGTATGTGTAGGGTGAAGGTGGCTTTGTCCTTGAGTGCTCCCTCATTGGCTAGAGAGTATGCTTTCTCGTTTTTGGTGATTCCCGTGTGCGCTCAGACTTTGTGAATAAAAAATTTGTGAGCGGCCCAATATATTTGGTGAACAATTGTGGCTATGAGTAGTTTCTCTAGGTGGTGGGGTTGTGAAGATGGGTGTCTAATGTGGTTGTTGATTAGGTATATGTTGTTGAGGTTGTCCATAAAGATATGGGTGTCGAGGCAGGTGGTTTATATGATTAGAATGGTGATTAGAATGGCACTAAGTTTGGCACGAAAGATGTTTTGATGTCTAAACTAACCTACTTGGGAGTCAGTTTCCTTTCTTGCTACGAGTAACTATCCACATGTCAGTTCAAGTTCAGCAATTGGCACTTCCTCCCGTGCTTCACATGTTTAAATGAACCGACGAGATGACTAATAGGAGGTTGTTTTTTCTTTCCGCTTCTAGTTCTCCCATTTAAGAAACTCGCATCTCACATTGGGACATTCCTGATTCAATACCTCTAGGCCATCTTCATCTTGTGTCCCTTTCAAATACGCAATGACATTGAAGATGTGTGGGAGTATGCATTACGGTTCTCATGTGGTTTTTGCTTGTTGGCAGGCATCGGAGGGAGGTTAGGCGGAAAGGCGGGGTTGAAGAAGCTGGAGCAAGAGGGGGTGTTGGATGTGTTCAATAAAGCCGGGGATTTTGAGTTTCGTGTACTCAAGAAGGACCTAGATGAGAGGTTGTCAGCTGACATGCACACAGCATATCTAGAAATTCCGGAGACATGCAGGGTATTGACCGTGCATGGCTCGGCGGACAAGATTGTGCCCGCGGAAGATGCCCAGGAATTTGCAAAGAGGATACGCAACCATGTCATTCATATCATCCATGGAGCTGACCATAATTACAAGCAGCAACAGCTGGAGATTGCAACTCTTGTCGTGAATTTCTTGCAACCGCATCTTCAGCAGCTGTCGCGTTCGTTGCTTTGATTGCACCAACAACCTGAAATTTCAACCAAATGTCCTAGCTGTATATAAAGACCAGATGTGTTCGATACTTTCGAGTTTCGCATCCAGCGACATGCAGGGTATCGATTGTCCACACCTCGGTGGATGAGATCATGCCCTGGTGGAAGATGTCAAGGAATTTGCATGGAGCTTACCATACTTACAAGCGGCAGCGGCTGGAGATTGCAACTCTTGTAGTGAATTTCTTGCAATCACACTAATAGCAGCCAGTACAGTTGTTGCTTTGATTGCATTGAGAACCTAGAATTTCAACCAAGAGTTTGAATTGCATAAGAAGATGGACATGCTCACCACCATCATGAGGGTTGGAGATTTCCTGTACCAGTCGGACGCCGATCGAGTTACCTTTAGCAAAGTGGATATTGACCATACAGCCATGTCAAATTATGAGGCCATTTGATGGAGGGTCCAGGTTTCTTGATTTTGGCACATCAAAAGAACACAGGCGGTCACCTGGTACAACTTCCTATCCATCCTCAACCCATATTCACCTTCAGAAGAGCAAGCAAACTGAAGTTGCGAAGTAGTTTTGAGTTTTGTGGTGTACATTCCGAAGAAAAGACACAGCTCAAATTGGTATATTTCCAGACACATTCCCATTGTGTGCGATGGTGGTGCCTTAAGAAGAATCATTGTACAGTACAATGGTGGGCATTATTATGCTAAGAGCTCCTGAATTTATTGATTAACAAGTATATTACCCTTTGACTCCAGACCTTCATACATACAAGAATGGACAATCTCTTCTCAGAGGAAAGGCTGTACCAAAAATTCTTATGTTTATACAATTGCACCCAGTGACCTTGTCAGATTTTTGTGTGTTATCCACAGGACTTTAGAGTGTTGCATGTGTAGACTCCCAGAAGTGTTCTCTTTTCTTCTTTCTTGAATGATTTGATATTAGAATAAGTTTTTAAGAAATATAATTTCACATCAAATTAAATGTATTATCAATCGCACCATTTGAGTGGTGTGAAGTTTATGAATGAACTCTAGCTACACCTACCACACCTTGTATTTAATTCAATTACTGTTGACAACACTACACTAAATTGTCCTACTAAGGGAGAGGGTGCTAAAACCGACACCCCACCCAAAACCAACACTTGTTTGTAAATGCCTCCCAATCGCCAACACTCTCCTACCTCGAACCGTTTCCCATGGTGTAGGAGTGCCCGGGCCCACGGAGTGACGGTTTTAGGTGCCATTAGTGGCGCCATCTCATACCGGCCTCCACTACCTCCATATAGGGTGGGTAATGGGTTCCACTGTATCTCGGGTTGGTTCAAGGTGGGCTAGGGTGGTTTGTCAATGCCTATTCTAGCCATTCTATTCACGCACGGAGGGGTGGGGGGGTGAAAGAGCAGTTCTAGCCATTCTATTTAAAAGCCAAGGAGGCAATACAAAGGGGGTCAGTACCCGAGATGCAAGCTGACGGTTTTGCAACTGAACCAGGTGGGATCATGGAGGTGGTTGTGTCGCTTTGCGCACCATTATTGGTTGGGGCTTTGATCTAGCTTGGGCCTAATACCCAACTATGTTGTGTTGGTTCTTGGCAATCTTTGTGTTGGTTCTAGGCAACGAAGGTGGGGTCCACATCATATGCCAGGGCGTCATACATGGGGCCTAGGGATTGGTTAAAGGAAGCTAGTGATTTTGACGTTGAATATTCATCAAATATTCAATCGAGGCTTTAAAAAATCCTTATACCTATTTTTAGCCCAAAGTTTAATATGTATTTTTTTATATCAACCACATAGCCATATGTGTGTGCAATAGCTTAAAGTGTTGGTTTAAGCACCCTCTACCTTAGTGTGGGTTATCATTCGGAGTTACGTGCTGCTAAAACTTTTTCCCGACATTTTTTTCTTTACCAACTAAGTTAAATCATACACATTTTGGAAAATGTTGTTCTCCACTCTAATATTGAAGTCAACGTTGATTCCGTTTGAGAAGATAATCGGTATCTATAGATGTCCACCACATGAATTTCTAATGTCCAAAATAACATTATGTATTCTTAACATGGATGTGTGATAAAAGAGAATTTTTGTAGCATGTGACATTATGGAATAACACAAAGTCAAAATTGCAATAATGACAATAATTACAATGATGACAACATGACGTGTACGAGTGTGTGGTTTGTCTTTAATGGTTTAGTTTAATGTGAATATATGGGAGGAAATGTCACAACAAGTAGTGATTTAAACTGAGAGCATCCATTCCCTAGGGGTTTCAGGATATAATAGGAGTGACACTATATAAGAAGGTTAATATTATGGAGTTTAGAGTGTATTGGTTCCACTAACAATAATATTTTATAATAACAATAAGAAAATACTTCATGTGAGACGTATATTTAAGATACAAAAAAATGGATTAAAATTGAAGGATATAAATATCACATATAAATACTAAGTATAAAAATATTAAGATCTCCTACATGTGGTGGATTAACCGTATCTCTCTCTCTCTCTCTCTCTCTCTCTCTCTACATTAAATGTCAAAATGTCAAAAAAAAATATTTCCAAACTCTATCAATGACGACAATGAATGGATGTGTTGTTTCTCAGGTGGGTAAACATGGCCTTCTCCAAATTTAGGTGCAGGTAGCCTTCAAAACATTTAATTTATTTCCCTTTTTAAAAAACCCGATCTACACCACATATTAATCCCATATGGGATGCATTAATCTCTTTGGCTTTTGAGCTTATGATGAAGTAAGCAATTGGAATTCGGTGGACATGCACAGTCATCAAATTTTGGGATGAAGGATCTAGAATGTAAGTATTGAAACTTCAATTTGAAAATTTATGTGGACCAAGAATCTATAAAAACATAAACTCTAATTGATCTAAAGTGTCAGACATAAATAAATAAGCTTGTGGAACATGACACTTGGTCATCTAATGATGTATTATGATGGCATGTCAACATGACACTTGTTCTTTTAGTGCTTAGAACATGAAAAAGATCGAAAATTGTAAACCTTAATTCCTTATTTACTTAAAAAAAGAAGCATCACTATTGATGTTATGCACGCAAAATTAATTTTGAATTCATGTAAAAAAAGGTATGGTCAAGTTTCATCTTGCAAGTTTTTGTTGAAATTGTTAATATTTGCATACATTCTTCAACCCTAATTCAATGATTTGCATGGAAACGATTTTATTATGAGAGAACTTCAAACTCGACAGGAAAATGTTAGGACCTAAGACTTAATAGTTGAATGTACGAAGCGTGAGATTTGAAGCTTGAACATGATGGACTTGAGATTCAAATTCAAGCATGTTGTCACCTTAACATTCCCGCCTCCAACTTAGGGAGATTGCTTACATTAACTCACATTGCCACAACTTCACATCACCTACTTGGGTCTATTGCAATGGTATTTGCACTCACAATTGCCATGGAATAATCAACATTTTTATTTATTATAAATTGTTCATGAATCATTCAAACATTCATGCATACACGTTGAATGCAAGTCAAACTAATGGTAAATTCAATATAATAACATTTAACATCTCCAATGTGCCTACATGCATGTATAAAATTTGAACCAAACTTACCATGCTTATTTACTGAAGTGATAACCAATGATGGCAAGTTCGATGATGTGTGAACTTCGAAGGAGCTTAAAGGTGACGTGCACTTTGATTCCTTCTTCTTTTTTGCTTTTTTGGAGACCAAAGACCAATGCCATGAGGTAGAGGGTGTTAATTTCAACCCATTCTTAGAAGCATTCCCCATTCACGCCTCCTAATCCTGTAACTGGAGCATACCTTAAACCGTCCAAATGTCTATGGCACAAAGGTAGGGGCAGATCTGGGTGGAAAGCGCGGCAGTTCTACAAGAACGCATTGTTGGTTTTAAGTGAAAGTGACATTGAATTTAAACAAGCGTTGGGACGTGGCTAGGGGTGGGTTAATTATGGTAGAGGCATCTATTCCCGATTGGGACCCATCATCAATCTATAGGATACCAGAATTTCAATCAAGCTAGGATTGAATTTCGATCAGGCTGGGATTGATCTAGCCGGGATTGAATTTCAATTAGGTTGGAACCAAATTTCAATCAGGCCGGAACCAATTTTTAATCAAGTCAGAACCAATAATGCCATGACACATGTCCTAGTTTTGAGTGCTAAACTAAGGAGGAGTAAGCAGTTAAAATGAGCAATTATGACGGACTCTAGACATTGGTAATATGTTCTAGCCAGCTTTTGGCTTCAAAAATTCACAATAATTTAAAGAATAAAATTAACATTTTTAATCTTTTCACAATCCTCTTGATTTCTATCTTCCTACACAGGAATAATTTGCACAACTTTATACTTCTCCAAATCTGGCACAAAATCTCTCAAGTGATCGGTTATGGGTGCCTATACACTATATGTTTTATAAGATTCCATATGCAAATTTTATAAGGGCTCAAATTTTCTAGTGGGTAGAGTGTTGGTTTAAGTGTGCCGGTGGTTTGGGCAAAAGATGGGGGCGGTTTTGGGAGAAAGCACAGCCATATTTGAACAAGTGTTGGCATGCATTTGGAAGTTATTTTGGAGTGCAAAATGTGTAGGTCCAATGAGGGTTTTAGGTAATCGGGGTTAATGACTTTCAAATATATGTAGTCTAATCATATGATGTGTGACTTATTTTCTTTATGTTTCTACCATGTGTAAGCCAATTTACTAAGCCAATCATGCATGCCATTGATCTAAATAGAATCCAAAAATAGGCTAAATCAACCAAAGGGATGGTTTAAGCACCCTCTACCTTAATTTACAAAGCAACAAGAAAACACGCCCGCCATGAGTGCAGGTGGGACCCCTTGCACACATCACACCGCCACGTAAAACAGACCACTACTAAGAATAAACCCCAAAGAACCCCAAAGTAACCAACCAAGGCAACCACCAAGGACAACTCCCAAGCCACCAAAAGACCACCACGCCCAAAGCCTAAACTTATGTCCATGAAGCTTACAAATTCCATTTAATTTCCAAATCATTACTAGTTGCAAAGAACCTGCCTAGCACCCCGGGTTTGATCCAAGTTGTCAAGTAAAGAGTCCACCGACAAAGACTTAATTTTAGCAAATTTTAATGACTTTCGCCTTACATAATAACTTCATCCCCAAATGATGTGCTTAACTTTCGATTCATGCCAACAAGATTGGTTACAAACCTTGTCATTGCTCTCAATCCAAATGCTCCAAAGAGACTCATGCCTCAAAGGAGATGCCAAATCAAAAATCCATTTCACAAAGTTCTTCCAGAGTTTCTCCCCAAAGAGACCTTGTTTCCAATGAAAATTATCATGGTTACACATCCAGACGCCGCTGAGTTCATGCATGACAAACATAGCCCACCTGGATGCAATCCCAAAACTTGTGTTTGACAGATTCACTCGTGTTCAGGAGGCAGAAAACACACTTTCAAAATAAAGGTTCTCCGTTCATCAACCGAACAGTCTCATGCCAAATTGACCACATCAAGACAATCTTCTTACCTGATCAAATCACATGTTACACTTTGCAACCAGTAGAACCTATAGAGTTCCCGGAGATAGCTTTGCCATTTTCCCGCCAAGCATGGCACCCAGGGACCCTATTGATCATATAGAGTCTGCCAAACTTAGTGGAGTAGTCCAAAATTTGAATGCCGTCCAGCCATCTCCATCCCTCCAGATCCCATGAGGGAGTACACTTTTATTCCAATGGTTTCTTTCAACTGAACGAGGGCACTGCTAAGGGCTATAACACAAGGTTATTACTCGCCCAATTACCTTACGATAATGACCAACTCCCACTGGAAACAAATAAATAGGTGCTCCGTCACAAATGAAAACTTTTGCCTTGCATCTGCATGATTGATCTTACTTCCAAGTTCATATCCCATCCTGAATTTCACCTCAACCCATGGACAATCCTCAACTCCTCCCCACCTCACTCTTCCAGACAACCATAATTTACAACATCCTTCATGCCAAAAGAGTAGAAATTCATGCAAAGACAGTGGAGAAGACTGTCAAATCTACAATACCCTCTATGCTCTGTTACAAAAGAAATATTCCTTTGTACATGTATGTCTCAGCCGCAACTGAATGTAATTCTAGACTACCTTTTTCCTGTGGGTTTCTTATTTGCTCAGCAGCCCTGCCAGTCAACATTACCTCAACTGCTGTTATGCAATACAGAAACACTCCACCGCTAACATACATTCTGCAAACAATTATCCTCCCTAACCCCTACTCCGAACTTGAATTCTTTTCCTTATGGTCACCAAAGATACGCTTCCGGAAATCTTCCACCATACGAGGAAGACCGTCCCTCAATGCAATCTTTGGCTCCCATCCCAGCAACTCCTTCGCCTTTGAGATGTCAGGCTTTCGTTTGTGAGGGTCGTCCGATGTGTTCTCCTTGAACTCTATCCTTGCAGCAGGATCAATCACTTCCTTAACCACCTGAGCAATGTACAATAATTATGAGTCAACAACCAAGTGCTCCACGGTGCTAAAACCATATCAAACGGTTGCTTAGGATCATAAATCTCATTGGACGTCTCCCTGCTATTTCAGAAGTTTGGGTCATAGACAAGTTTCAGGTTATCGACACACCATTTTCCTATTTCTGTCACAGGCTCGACCCCCATAGTTATGATATATGCACACTTCAAAGTCCAAATTCCAGTCCATAAGGCCTTGACATAAAATAGACAAACACCACAAACAACAGGTGCAAACCTCTGCAAGCTCCAGCATCGTGAATTCGCCTGGATTACCCAAGTTGAACGGTCCAACATGCTCACCCTCCATCAATCGCACAAGTCCATCAACCTACAAATCCAACACATACTGCACCTTAACCAAATGCAATGACACCAGATGCATTGTACCAGGTTCAGGGGAAGGCCTGCACAACCTAACAATGCTCTAATGTCACATTACAGCAAGCTCACACACCCATTCACTTCATGGATACAGCCACACAATTGCACTTTTCAAATGGAAGCATTTATCCCTCTCAAATCCTTTCCAGTATAGTTTACATCTACAGCCATCTCAATAAAACTTAGCACAACAAACAAGGAAGATATGCACATTCCAAAGTGGCTCGTATCATAAAAGCCTCCTACAAAGTGTGTGTCCAAGAGACCAACATAAACAGGTAAATAAGTTCACTGCGCACTGTACCAAATCAGAGACGTATTGGAAACTCCTTGTTTGCTTTCCATCACCATACACAGTCATAGGCTCCTTTCGCAAAGCCTAAAAGTTCACAAATGCAATCATACTGTTACACTGCTCACACCATACTTCCATTGGCATGTCAGCTGTTTACCATTGCCAACAAATAGTAGAGTAATAAGCCCACTCTCACTTTGCAGACACGGTGGTACAAGAAGCTGTTATGCACATAATACTTAACCACCCTGCCCACATCAGCTTACCTGAGCAACAAAGTTGCTCACAACTCTGCCGTCATCAATGCACATCCTTGGTCCGTACGTGTTGAAAATACGAGCAATTCGGACCTGCACAGACAAACATAAGACTAACTGTGCTGAAGCCTCTACACCATGATTTCCATACATATCTCATCAAAATGTCTTCATGTCAACCATCTATAAAAGGCAAATTCTTCAAGGTGATGCTAGTGCACATGCTCCAATTCCATCATCCTAAGCAATTTCCAGGTTCTCAAATATTCACAATTACAATACAATACAATACAATACAAGGAATCATACCTGCACATCTGCTCCTCTGTGGTAATCCATGGCCAAGGTTTCAGCAGTACGCTTTCCTTCATCGTAACAGCTCCTAACACCTGCTTGGTAATCACACCAATCGTGTGCTTAATTCAAGTCATCGCATTTCCAAAATAAATACTGCTTCTAAAATTGGCATTCAAACTCCACCAAAGCATATGCACCATTTTCTAACACAAACAATACCAATGCATCAAAATTATTCATGATAACCATGCCTCATTCAAAACACTTCACATCCACTCACTCCTCCACTATATTAACATCATTTGCAATAGTTCCAGATCATAACTGCTGGTTCTGCATACAGGTTTCTGAAATTACCAATAGGATTCACGTTTCCCCAGTACGACTCTGCTCATCCAGATGATCACAATTGTTTGCCAACCGCCAACAACACACCACACAAAATGTCAGACAACCATGGCGAGAGCAAGGACAGACTGAATATCATAGCACCAGAGTCAGCATCTACAACATGGAGTCCCAATTACATGCACATGCATGCATACCCTTCTGGGGATGTTCCAATGGATCGCCGTAAACCTCACTGGTACTGGTCAGCAAGAACCGTGCGCCAACTCGCTTTGCCAGCCCAAGCATGTTCAATGTCCCAACCACATTGGTCTTGTAACCCAAGGTCAAGGAGGTACCACGATGAGATAATTACATGCAACCAGGAAAACCGTACCCACCTCCTTTTTCAGTAATCTCACTTTCACATTGTAATAATGGCCTCCGATACCAGGGATCCGTCTCTTCAACGAACACAATCTCTTCCAGACTCAGATATGCGGCTGGATCTAATAAACTACGTATCTGGTACACGAAGCCTTCCTTTATCGAATTACTAACATTTCGCTGACGTTCTACCTGCAGGGTAGACTCATAGCAAATACTGTTCCTGCCAATGTAACAGGTAACCACTTCAACTACACGCTGCAAATGCCCGCGGAACTCATCAACTTCACATAAATCATCGTAGTAGTCACGTGCGATGCACACAGGATGTTCTACAAAGTGATAACGCCCTGTTCAAGACAATCCTGGGTGATGTTTTCAGAGCTCCGAAACATCACGCGCCTGACTGGATCTCCACAACTACCACAAACAATGATTCCCGCCTCAGGACCACAATTGGACCACTGCTACACGGTAACAACGAGTTGCCGGTGGAAGTCGTAAAATTGACGTAAATGACCGTAGTAATCACATGCACAACAGACAGGATGTCCTATAAAACGCGGAGCTACTCTTAACAAAAGCCTGCATGATGTGCTCAGCATTGCAGAATATGATGGGGGCTCACTGGATCTCGACACCTACTAGAGGGAACTTCTGCCAGCTCAGGATCACAATTAATCCGCTACCACAACGAAATAGCAAATTGCGTCATCAACAAAGAGAGGATATGATGGTCTTGATGGGGTTGAATTTGTAGTGCACGGGTGAAGCCGGACACGCCAAATGGTAAATATGATCCACTTCCAAAAGAAGAGGCTCCACGACATCGTGTCGAATCAGCTCGAACCGGGGGTTACCGAAGTGATGCATAACATTCTCCTTCCTTCCGGTGAAGAAATTATCCACCACGATCACACTGTCGCCCCTCGCAATCAACTTATCCACCAGATGGCTCCCGACGAAACCTGCCCCGCCCGTCACCACCACACGCAACCCCTTCCTCGGCAGCCCGAGCGGGATCTTCCCTCCCGGACTCACGATCGCCGCATGTTGATTCCTGTAGGGCGCACTCTCAAATGCCCTCACAGATCCTAGGGTTTCCTCACCGGACTCGTACCCGACCATTCCCGAAAACGTCGTTGATGCCTCCGAATGTGCTCTCGTGAACTGAAACTCGGGCCGAAGGAACAAGAAAAACACCGAAGCTATGGCCATCCCTACCAACACGAACATGAACCGTTGCTCTCGAAGGACGTACTCCACTGATCGTGACACCGACCATTGTTTCTGCGGCTTCGATGTGTACACCGCGGATTCGGGTTCTCCCCCGCCCCGCCGATGATTCAAGCTGGAGCTCATCATCGTGCTCCAATCCAATCGCCCAGAGCAAACTGAAAAGCCCGATCCCAATGTGCAAAACCTACCTGCTTGACACTATCTGTATCATCGACGTCTATGTGCGTGTGGGGGCTCTTAAGAAACCTGTTGTGAAGGCGGTGATACTACACCATGTCGCACACCACCTGCACATGACGACGCGATGCAATGTAAGTGAATGTGAGGCACGCACCACGTCTGCCTTGTCGCGATGGCAGCGACTGACGCCTTCCCTTCCCCCCTCCCTTTGCCTCGGGGGACTCACTTGGCTACGCTGGCTTTCGCAAAACTTTCCCTTGCTCACCTTCCTCCGTTTCGCCTCTTGCCAAATCTCTCTCTCTCTCTAGCCTAATACTTTCCTTTTCATTTTGCTTCCTACCATAGCCATAACTACAACTTACCCATCTACACTCTGAACTCCGTAATATCACGCCATTGGCAACCACAGCGCACGTGATATTAAGGAATCCTGCAGTGTTAACATGAATGCATGATAACAGTGAATTAGTGTAGCTTGTGACATTAGGGAATAACACAAAGTGTAACATTGCAATGCTAAAATTGATGATTTCATACATGGGACATGGATAATTTCCCAACCCTAAACACATACACAAAGCTCAAACTTTCGAGGATATGTTTGTTCAAAGTTTCATAACAACATGTACGATTTGTTTAGTAGCTTTGGAGACAACTGCAAAACACATAAGGTAGAGGGTGCTTAAACCAACACTTTAAGCCATTGCGGGTACACGTGGCCATGTCACGGTAAAAAAAAATAGTAGATCATATTAGCATTTCGACCCAAAATAGCCTCAAAGCAACAACAACAAAAAATTAGTGGAAGTATAATATCTTATGAATTGTCAAAGTCAAAACTACTAGCTTCTTAATTCCATTAGCTAGGCCGGGCAAGTAAAGTGAGTGAGGAACCCGAGGACCAGCTCATTTATTATATAATCTCAACCTTTACCAAATCTATACTAGGCCCATCTTATACCGGGAACCGAGCTTGATGCTCTCATTAAACCCCCACCATGCAAGGCCTTAAACCAACCCATGTCTAATCATGAGTCAAGCCTAGTGATAGAATGAATAGTGTCGGATTCATACCCATTTTTAGAATCCAAGATTAGCAACTCAACCTAATGTCCAACCCTAGCACCTACTGCATGGGGTGGCGTGCCAGCTTGTTGCCAATACCGTCACTTTTGCGGGCCCGGCCATAAAATTAGCATGAGTGACGGTTCAAGGTAGGTAGATGTTGGTGGTTAGGAGGCGGGTATAGGTGTTGGTTTAGGATGGGGTAACGGAATTAGCTGCCTCTACCTTAAGAGGAGGGAAGCCGGTCTAGATTGGCATTCTGAAAAGATGAATGATTCTCAAGAGTACATTCCTCTCTTGAAGTGGAATTTAAAAATGCAAGGTCGTTGACTTAAACCCTGCAACCCGAATTTCTTGAAGGTGTTGCACTTAATGAGGTTAAAGGTTGCATTCTTCCAATTTGCGAACCTAAATAAAGCTTTTCACAAGAAAAATGATGCATGAAATTGAAGCAATTATAACAACACATAGAAGTATACAAACTCTCATATGTATTAACCTTAAGCCTTCTTTTTCAAACATAGCAAGACTTGATAAAGAGTGATTAATAGTTCAACACATTGTAAAGTTTCTTACTTTTCATAAACGCAAACCCTAAAGCTCCCCTAAACCCTACTGAACATATTCTTAGCCTTGGATAAAAAAAACATGGAAGATTTTTTCCCTTGTATTGGACAAAAGTTTGATCCTCGTGGCAATAATTGGCATTGACATATCAACACAGTTGGTCTCACTAGAAGCTTATAAGAAAAAAACTTGTATTAAGAAATTCCCATCATCAACTACCATCATTGGCTCACACAAGGGTTTGGTCCCCAAAGTATATTTTTACAACCTCTTGTAACATATAAACCCGTGATATATGGGAAGGAAATGTGATAACAAAGAGCGAGACTTAAAATGATAACATATTGTCCCTAGGGTTTGGGGATATAAGAGAAGGAGTGACATTAAGGAGGTTGGTATTACAAAGTTTAGAGTGTGTATATACAATGGACAATGTGGTGGTGAGGCCGTCGCCCCATCCTTCCACACCGTTTTAGAAAGGTGGGGAGAGTGTTGTTTCATATGTATGGGTGCAAAAGGGCGGGGCAACATGGGCCCATACTAGTTAAGGTACATGGGTTCTCAATGGTTACTTTTTTGTACTATCACACTTTATAGTTGAGACTAGACGGCATATCTTTGAGCCCCGATTTCTCCTATGACATGAACACACAATGAGTATGAGATGGTTGGTAAATCCAAATCAAGGCCGTAGCCACTTTCCTCGTACTTTTTGGAGCTCATATGAATAAATATTCATCATCAAAGTGAAGATTCCCGTGCTCGTTAATTGGTCATATGGATCCCTTCAATTAAGTTGACTATTGAGTCTATAATGGTCTCTCTCTCTCTCTCTCTCTCTCTCTCTCTCTCTCTCTCTTTGCACTGCTTATCATAAGGTACATGGATCTTAAATGATTATTTTTCCAACTAAAAGTCTATATATGTGGCCCTATTATAGGGCCACATACCTTAAGGTTAGTTTTTTCTTCTTCCTTTTGTTTCCTGCTTAACATACGTGGAGGTTAATTTGAACCAATGTTGGAGGATCAGTATATAAGATACGTGGCTCGATTGTGGACACTTCCAACACCACAAACAATTTAGAGATAGAAATATATGTCTCACATGGTTAGCAATCGCAACGAATCACAAGGACTATCATTTGAAGTTTCGAAATTGGATTTGAGATGCAAAACTTATAACATGTCAAATTGTCCTCTTGGCAATTCTTTATCTTTCTCTCTAGACTTCTTTCATTTTCCTTTGCTTCCTACCATACGTGGAGGCAATTTCAGTCAAAGTCGGTATATGTATAAAACACACATAACCCTCAATATGGACACTTGCAACTCCATGACAATTTTGATTGTTGGATCAAATTGTGAATTGCCTAATATTTTTAGCAATCACAAAAATGTCATTTCAAGTTTCATAATCAAATTTAAGATGCAATCTCAATGCATCACGTGTCTTTTTGGTGCCCGGTTTGACGACAACCCCGTTCTCTTGCATTTGATTAGCCAAGTTAGATTCTCTTACTACCTTCTTTAGCAAGCCCAAAAGTATTTTAGGCACATGAGACCCGGACCTTCCCTACTACTTTTGAATCATGCACATTTCGTAAGTATGTTGGATAGGTATGGAGCCCATGGCTTTATTCCCAAGACACCCATCTACCGCCATCAACGACACTTGCCACTAATATGTTAAAGATTATAGAGGAGACTTTCTAACAAATGCACAAGGCGTACTTATTAGAGCATCTCCACTTAGAAGCCGCAACCCGTGGGTCCCTAAAAGGCCGGTTCACACGGGATCTAAGTCCAAGTTCACTTCAAGCCAATCCATGCAATTTCATTGGTTGAGAGCATGGAAGTTGGGACTTACCACCATTTCACAAGCGGTCCCAAGTCCTAAATCCCCATTATGACATGAATGCCTACACGGCAAAACTTTTTGGAGGTGAGGTTCATGACTTGTGTTGCGAGCTGGGTCTAGTTTTTTGCTCGACCCAACTTGTAACACGAGTCTTGAAACTTTTTTGCATAGAATATCTAAGATATGACTTTAATGAATACAAACCATGCTTTAATGATTTCTTGAGGTTCAAAAGTTGGGACTTTGCCTTGTCGTGTAAACTAAGATCGTTAAACACAACAGATCGAGTGTCGTCATCAACATCAATTAGCAAAATAAACATAGCAAACTAATATGCTAAACAACCACCTCTTCAAGATGAGGGTTTCTCTCTCCAAGCTCAAGAAACTAAGAAGTCTCCTTACAAAGCTTAAGAAACTTTGAAATTCACACACAAGAGTCAAGCTATCTCTCACTCCACGAAGGGAGAATCCAAGAGTGCAAGTGATGGAGAAAGAATGCAAAGGCTTTACTCATGATCTACTACACCATAGCCACAAGATAGCAACAACAAGCTCTCTCTCTCAAAACACACTCACAAGACTTGACTTGGCAACAATGGCAAGTCAAGATGCCTTCCTCTCCACATAACCCCCCGTCTAGGTGGATTTCATCCATGGAGTGGATGAACAACTATCTAGGACTTCCAATGGAGTCCATTACTCATCCAAACACACATGGACTCCTAATGGAGTCCATTGACTTCTAATTTGACATGATTTAGCCCCCGATGTCACCTCACGTGACAGCTGTCGTGTAAACTAAGATCGTTAAACACAACAGATCGAGTGTCGTCATCAACATCAATTAGCAAAATAAACATAGCAAACTAATATGCTAAACAACCACCTCTTCAAGTGCCCCCCCTAGCAGATAAAGAGCCCCTCCAATCAGCTAGGAACAAACACACTCATCGGTAGAGGTGTTGAACATGATGAAGTTGTTGTTACATCTGTACATATCCATGTTGGTGTAGTGGTAATCTAAGGAATTAAACTCATGGTTGAGGAAGTAACCCAAGAACTGTAGGCTGGGTGCAATGTGAGCCCCATCCTTAATCGCCTTCAACAATTTATGTTGAATTCTTTGATAACTCTCCCAATATGATTGTCAATCCCATAAAACTACCGACCAACTAGATAACAACTTCACCACTAAGACATGTGGCAAACATCCACAAAGTCCTCAATCATGACCATTAACGGCCATGGAATGGGAGGATTTCCGACAACGAGGACAAACCCAATTGCATTAAAGAAGAGTAAAAAGGGGAGGTATCAAACATGCCATGTGCCATCCACGTTGACATTGATCGCATAATAACATTGTTGCAGCTCATTTCTTCTCTCCACATACATAACAAGGCAGACCCTGTGGTACAACCGCCAATTCGGGATGCACAGAGCCGTCGATGGGAAGGTGACATGGAGCACAATTCTTTGAATGCTCACGACATTCCCGTCCATCCTTGCCTTCAAGCAATAATATACCACTTGGTAAAACATCTTTTACTCGCAAAATTGTGCGCCCAGCCTTGACATCCAATGTCGTGGGCGCCTCCCGTTGCAAGTAAACATAATCCCCCTTGGAAAATCTACAAACCTGAGGTCGATAAGTGCCACTGCGGATCCGGGCATACCGTAATGTATCACGATGTTGAGCTATATTTAAGTTTTCCATGGCCATAGGCATGGCCTTCTGAAAGAACACTGCTCGATCATGAAGACATTGAGCCCAAACATCTGGATCATCCAAGTTTACCACAGGAGCCAATTTCTCTCGCACAGAGCTAGGTAAAATTGGCTCCCGACCATACAAGAGTTGGTAAGGACTATAGGATGCCAAAGATGCTTGTCTGCTGAAACAGTAACCCATTGCTATCCATGGTAACATCAAATCCCAATCGCGATGGTTGCCATGAAACAACCCATACTTCCGCAAACCGCGCTTAACAGTCTGAACAACTCGTTCAGCTAAGCCATCTGCCTCAGGGTGATCTCTGGAGGTTGTTCGGTGATCAATCAAAGCATTGGTACACAAAGCCTCGAAAGATCCAAGAAATTCTCTCCCTTGATCCGTCAACACCTCTGCAGGTGCTCCAAACCGTGCCAAAACTCGATCAAGAAATGCCATAGCTACCAATTCTGAGGAATTTTGGGGAAGAGCCACGAGTTCAATCCACTTACTAAAATGCTCCACCATCACAAGTACATACTTTGCCCCACGTGGAGTGACAGTAAGCGGTCCGGCAAAATCCAAAGACCAACGATATCCCAAGCCCATAATAGGTAAAGGCTGAAGTTGAGGTGATAAAGTATTAAAACTTGACCTGACTCGGTCATATACTTCACACCGGGAAACATAAGTGGCAACCTGTTGATACATACCAGTCCACCAATATTGGTTGCGTAACATAGAGTGTGTCCTTCGCACTCCAAAATGTCCAAGCTCCTCGTGCACTTGCCGTATTAAAGAAGCTCTTTGATCTGGCCTTGGAACGATGCGCCTCGTTCCGTCCGGCCACACACGAAATAACAAGCCGTTTGTCCAACGAAACCTTATTATTCGGTGACTAACTCTATCTCGCTCCATAGCGGAGAGTCCAAGAGGATATGTCCCTTGTTAAAGTTTGTGCAAGACCGCATGGTCTTCCCACACATCACTAACAATGAGAGATTTATCGATCTCCTCATCTTGGTGTTCCACAAGGATCTCAACAGCCAATCCTGACATAATTGTGAGATATGTGGCAGCATGCCAACCCGGCACCGCCTCACGATCACAATCTCCATGCCACATGGCTCCAGTTAAATCCTCATTTGAAGGACTTGGATTGCGAGACAATCCGTCTGCATCCAAGTTGGCAATTTCTGCTCGGTGGACAACTTCAAAGTCATATTCTTGAAGTAACAATGCCCACCTAGCAAGTTTCCCGGTGAATTTATCTGATTTCATAAGCCATTTTAAAGGCTGATGATCGGTCACCAAAGTAAATTTTTGCCCATATAAATAAGGTCGGAAATGTGCAATGGCCCAAATGGCCGCCAAGGCCTCGCCTTCATAAGAAGAATAATTAGATTCAGCACTATTGTTGCTTCTAGATGCATAAGCCACCACATATTCCTTTCCCTCTTCATCTTTCTGTGTCAATACCGCTCCCAATCCTACTGCACTCCAATCCGTGTGCAATTGAAAAGCTCTAAACACATCCGGGCGTCGAAGCACTGGCGATGAACCGAGCCTCTGCTTCAATGTATCAAATGCCTATTGTTGTTCCCGATTCCAAATCCATGGTTGGTCTTTCCCCGTGAGAATGGTGAGAGGTTTGGCAATCAAACTAAAGTTTTTGACAAACCTTTTATAATAATTTGCCAATCCTAGAAATGCCCGAAGTTGTGGTACATCACTAGGTGCGGGGATTTTGTGCAAAGCATCCACCTTTGCTTGTTACACACCAAGACCGCCAGGAACAATCATGTGGCCCAAATAGGGCAGTTGATCATGGAAAAACTTATATTTTCCATGATGTAAACGGAGTCCCCACCGTTGTAGCCGTTCAAATACCGCTTGCAAATGTCTCACATGATCATGTGGACTATTACTAAAGATGATAACATCATCAATGTAACATCTAGCAAACGGTAAACCAGCCAATAATTGGTCCATCACCCGCTGAAATTCAGCTGGTGCATTCTTGACACCAAATGGCAAAAATTTCCAATGATAAAGTTGATCCTTGCCATCTTTATCAATTCCCCAAAATGCGGTCTTCACCCGATCACCCAACAACAAATGCAATTGATGATAACCAGACCTCAAATCCAGAGTGCTGAAAATTCTAGCAAATCCCAATGCATCAAACAACTCCTCTGGCATCGGCATTGGGTATCGATCCGACTTGGTCTTGCGGTTGACTGGACGATAATCACCACACATCCGTTTTTCCGTCCAGTTGCCAAAGATATCTTTCTTTGAAAGCATAACCGTGGCACAAGCATACTCTCCATTGGAGAGTTCAATCAATTCCGCTGCCAATAATTCTTGACATCGAGATTGAACACCCAACCTTTCAGATGTACTAAGTCTGTACGGCCGTCTGAAAATAGGATGGTCATCCTCGAGTTGAATACGAACAGGTTTACCTTTATATCCTTCAAGATCATGAAGACTAAAGGCAAAACAATTACGGTAAGAGCGAATAAATGCCCGTACCTTTCGTGCTTCGGCACCAGTAAGTTTTGGCCCCACTTCAATTGGCCAATCGTCAAACTCCGTGGTTTCCTTCTCCATAGAAGGATTGCCACTTGGTGCCAGCACAGCCTGTGATTGCTAGTCCGTGGAGAGGGCAACACCTTTGCCCCCATCATCTGCACTTGAAATCAAATGCGCATCCTCTCCACTACAATCAGACATACCAAAATCTTGGGCCAAAGCAGCAAAAACATGTTGAGCTCGAAGCTCTTCTGCAGCATGCTGCTTCAAAGAAAATAATGCCTCAGCATCATTGACCTCCATGTGAAATTTGGATTGCAGCTTCATTGCCCCCTGACCATTGTCCTCTGCCCTCAGAGTAACCAATTGGTCATGAAAATATTGTTGAGCAGCAAGACAAATTCCAATAATCCACACCATGCTATTGAGATCCATAGCTTGTCCCAATAGAAAACGTCTCTGACCTTCTTGAAGCCCGTGAGCAGCTGTGGTACCTGTAGGAAAACCCATGGTTCGTTCCCGTTCATCTGCCGTAGGCTCATCGTAAGTTTGGGATTTTGAATCCCAAACCATGCCTAGTCCACGAGATCAAAATGCAAAAGACCGTGGATATGTCACAAAAGTCGGTAGTGCACCTCGCGGAATTCCCACCTTGTTAATTACTGCAAATGGCAAGGTGTCATCCTTGGTAACCGCCAAGGAAACACGATGATCATCTAAAATATCATCCACCTTGCGATTCATAAGCCGAGGAATTCGAGCGACTGCCGCTGAAAGCACCTGAGGTGATACCAAATTGGTCCAAAACCAACGAGGCCGGTGAGCAAAGGATCCCAAGGATGCAGCATCCAGAAATGTTGGAGTACCCAGAAGTAGGTTAATGTACTCACCATCCTTCACCACTTTGTACCGTGTATCACCCAATAATGGCACATTTTCCAAAATGTACCCTGGCGGAGTTGATTGGTGGGCAAACCACAATTGTATCAATCGCATCAAATCCGCAAACAAACTAGACCTTGGGTCATCCAAACCTTGGCCAGTTCCTGCACGCGAATGGCCTTGACACGGCCATCCTGCAATAATCAAATCCACATGGCCCAACCTTCTCAAATCCTCATCATTAATCATAGTGACGTCTGGAGGGAGTTGACCACAACATCCATGAATAGCAGAGGCTGACAATTGTGTGGGATACCTCAACAACAATTGTTGGATGTGGTGTCGAACGGCTCTGTTGGCTGCATATCCATTATCCACATGAATATACCGCCTAACTGTAATCCCAGCCTCCAATACTGCAGCCAAACCTGTGCCAATGCCCCCAAAGATCTCTACAAGGACGATACCTTCAGGTGACGGTTGCCAACGAATGGGTTGGACAAAAGAAAATGAGGATGATATTGGAGGTGCCTCTCCAAGCTCCAAAGCCGCTATAATGTGTCGACAATGGTCAGATAACTCCTTAGGAGTACGCCATGGTGGAGATCGATCCTTGAAATGTCAAGCAGGAATTTCGGTACATGGCAAAATTCGTTGCTCTGCTACATTACAAGTGTAGGCCAATGTTTCCTCCAACAAAATTGGTGAACAAGGCAAGTCTGAAACTAAACCACTACAACCAAACATTGCCTCCGCAACCATAGTCATAGAAGTAGCTGCAAACGCTACAGGAATAAATACCTTCATGCCATCACCAGTAGACCATCCCGGTCTAATCCACGCCTCCTCGGTCCAATTATCCAAACCAAAGCCAAGTGGATAAAGAACTTGCTGACCAACTAGTATATCATAGTTGGTTGCATTGGTAACAACACACTTCATTGTCAAATGAGTGTAGGTAGGTCCTGCCCCCACGTTAAAAATCAAACGGAGAGGTGCCTTGGTGTAACCTGTTGCACGTTCAGTGCCCCCCACTGAAGTCACAATTGTGAATGGACAAGGATCTAAATTTGTTGGCATCAACCCCAGACTGTCAGCAAGTCCTTTGCCAATCATAACCGGTTGAGCACCAGAATCCATCATAACTCTCAGTGGTGTAGCACGAATAGCGGGATTATCCGTGCGTGACACGACAAACAAAGCTTTGTCGTTCACCATACGTACAACCCCAGGTTGTAAATTATGCCGCTCTCGAGCAGATCTTGCAGAAACATCTGCAAGATATGCTGCTCCTGCTGCACAATTTGAAAAAGACGTGTCCATTGATGGAATTATTGGAGGAGGAATATCAGTGTGCTTACCAAAAGCAATGATTGCCGCATCTGCAAGATTCGCTCGCAAATTGGCTAAGTCCTCCACCTCCTCAGTCACAGGCACGTCAACAACAGCTTGGGATACTTGAAGGGATGGCAAATCCGCCTTGCCTTCTAACATTCTCCCAGCTAAATGAAAAACTCCAGCAGGTTTGAAATCCGGAACCATCAACTCCGAACCCAAGAAAATTGGCATATGAAGAATTTTATGTGCCAATACCTGCATAACGTCCTTTGAAATGGAATCCCCATCTCTCAAAGGTAAAGAGTTTTTAGCCCCAACAGCAGTAGTAGTGTCTACCAATCCAAATGATAGAGGTAGCCGTGCTTGACCAACCTGGTCTGCTGGACCGACATGGCGAGGACGTGAAGCCTCGTTGCTACCATCACTTGTGGAAGCCATTGAATTTGCCAATGTCTGTGAGCGGGTAGAAGCTGCAGCTACCACCTCTCCAGATGCTTCAAACATATACATGTCAGAACTCGAAGTGCCAACACATGCCTGCGGCTCAGAAATTTGAGCAAAAGATGCAGAAGATTTGAGCTTTTGTTCAAGCTCTGCAACCTTAGTCTCTAGAGTCTGCTCCCGTGGAGATTTGCCAGTCACATAACTGGCAGGCCGCCTCTCAGGATGAAGTTGGAAACAATGATCCACATCGTGGTTAGTGCCGCCACAATGGTTACATTTAAATTGCCTCTTCTTAGAATTTTCCCCCGCCTTTGCCGGTTCTATCTTTTGTTTTATTTTTCCCAAAGGCTGGTTTTTCTTCTTCTTGGGACAATTGGCATCATTCTTCGAATGACCAGCTTCTCCACAACCCCAACAATACAAAATCTTTTGCTCCTTAACAGGTTGAGTCTCAGCTAAACTACTAGTAGCTGTGACAATTCTTTTTGATTTGCTAGTCTCTGTCATCCAAGATACCATATCCGTGGCATCATGTTGACAGAGAGCCCGATCACATCTCTCAACCACGGCAAACGCTTGTGCAAGCGTAGCTCTGCCTTCGTAGTCGAGGATAATCCGAGGTGATGCCAACTCAAGTAGCCGCTTATCAATCTTAGACAAGAAGATTTTGACAAGCTGGCTCTCAGCAAAAACACCTCCCGACTCAACAGCAAATCGCGCGAGTCGCGTGTACATGGTCCGTGGAGTGTCATCCTTCTCCCGGCGAAAATCCTGGATGCGCTGCATATGGTCTCGCCTAAACCCACCATACTCCACCTCCAAATGTGCGACAAATTCAGCAAGGGGATTAAATGGAGGTGGTGGACCAACAGCCGTCAATGCTGCATGTGTAGCACGTGCCATCCGTGAAAGGGTAGCCGTGCTACTGCTAGCCACTATTGGCCCAAGTGCCAGTTCTTTGTCCTTAGACTCCTCTAGTGGTTCCTCCTCCTTTAAAGTGGGTGGAGCTAAGGTGGCAACCGCCCCATCTTTAAGAGTTGAAATAAGCTCAACCCGGGCCTCCCAATATTGCTCCACCTCCCGAAGTTGTCGCTGATGACCTTCTGTCCAGCGTTCAGAAGTTTGGAGTGCCTCATACTCCAAATGTTGAGGCAGAAGTTCAAAGGCATACCAATCATTAAAATTGGAAGACCTTTGACGTTTTTCCTTAATCCAGGTACGAAACCGGAGTTTCCAATCGGGCAAGGAAATGCCCCCAGCTCGACCTGAGAACCGATCACGCACTGAACCGTGGTGATCGTCCTCCATTTCGTCGAACGTGCCGACACTCCAAATCCGAAGCCTACTAGTAGTGTCCAACGCCGAAATAGGCTCAAAAGCCTCGTTGGTATCTACCTCTGGCTCAAGATTTGTGGTATGCACGTCCTCCAAGTAATCTGGTGATGGAGCTCGATAATATCGGCTCCTAGTTTGCACCATAAAATAATTACTTGAGTACCTGCAACTATCTACAAGGTAATGGGCAACCTGCACCTGTTGTGGGCTATCTAAATGGCAATCCCTTGCCAAATGCCAAGTGTTTATTTATGCCCCCAGAATTCCAAAATTGTGCAAAGGTTTGAGATTGGTAATTAAAATCAAAAATCAGCGTTGAAAATGCTCATTTCCAAGGTGAATATGGACTCCAATCAACAAACTAATTGCACCAATGGACTCCTAGGAAGATTTCACACAAATTAGGCTCAAATTTCACTCCGTTCGGAGTTAATTTGCTCCCAGAAACAAAAATCAGCGTTGAAATTAATAATTTCAGCAATGATTTTGAATTCCAATCAACAATCCAATTACACCATTGGATTCCTTGGCAAATTTCACACAAGATACGCTCAAATTTCACTCCAATCGGAGCTAGTATGCCCCCAAATTTGAACCTCAAAGTTTGTGAAATTAAATGCCAAGTTTGAAAGGTGAAAGTAAAAATGTAAAAACAAAAATCTAAAAATTAAAGTAAAATGGTGAAAAGTAAAACGTAGGAAGTGAAAAGGTAAAATCAAAAGTCAAAATCAAAATGTAAAGAGTCAAATGTAAAAGTGAAATTGAAAACTCAAAAGCTAAAATGTAAAAGCAAAATAGTAAAAAGTAAAAAGTAAAAATGAACTTTTTGCGAGAATCTAGGGAGGAAAAGTAAAAAGTCAAAGTCAAAATCTGTAAAAAAATAAAAAGTCAAAAATAAAAATAAAAAGTCAAAAGTAAAATAAAAGTCAAACAAAAAATAAAAAAATAAAAAAATAAACCTTACCTGGGGGGTTTGGCCCACCCCCAGGGCCTGGCCCGCGCCGCCCGCCCCCGGCCCGGCCTGCGCGCGCCCGCCCGGCCCTCTCCAGGAGCTTCAGGAGCTCCAGGAGGGTGGGGCAGAGCTCCGGATCCGTCCGGAGCTCTTAAAAAATTTAAAAACAAATCGGAAAAAAATTAAAAAAAATTAAAATTTGCTTACACAATTTGCAAGCAAGAAAGATGTGACTTGAGATTCCATTTGGTCTCAAGATTCAACCATCAACAATTCAAAAAAACACAAAGAGACACCAAAAAAAATTAAAATTAAAATTAAAAAAATGCGGAGATTTCTCTCAAAATCTTCTTGAGGGTTGCAAGGAATTGCAAACTAAGCTTTCATACACGTGTATCACTCATTTGCTTCCACTACTGGGCCATCTTAGCTCAGAAATACAACCAAAAATGAAAAATAAGCCGCATTGTTGTCAAGTATGAGGGTTTCTCTCTCCAAGCTCAAGAAACTAAGAAGTCTCCTTACAAAGCTTAAGAAACTCTGAAATTCACACACAAGAGTCAAGCTATCTCTCACTCCACGAAGGGAGAATCCAAGAGTGCAAGTGATGGAGAAAGAATGCAAAGGCTTTACTCATGATCTACTACACCATAGCCACAAGATAGCAACAACAAGCTCTCTCTCTCAAAACACACTCACAAGACTTGACTTGACAACAATGGCAAGTCAAGATGCCTTCCTCTCCACATAACCCCCCGTCTAGGTGGATTTCATCCATGGAGTGGATGAACAACTATCTAGGACTTCCAATGGAGTCCATTACTCATCCAAACACACATGGACTCCTAATGGAGTCCATTGACTTCTAATTTGACATGATTTAGCCCCCGATGTCACCTCACGTGACAGCCTTCATGTTGGGACTTGCTGACATGAGTGAGACTCGGGACTTGGGACTTGAGACCCCATGTGAGCCCGTCCTCATTTGCCACTAATTTGTTTTCCGTTATTTAGAGCAAGACTCCATGTTGTGTTTCACCTTGAAAATCCATACATAATCAAAACTCTTATTGCCCACTGAATATGTCATAAAGACGCTCGCTCAAGGACCTTTCGATGCATCATACTTGGTGAGCCAAAAGAGTGTGTCTATGATATAACTGGTGGACAATGACAATTTTAGATGTACAATCAGAGGCTTATGGATAAGACATACCATGTTAGTTTGCCTTAAAAGGCCTTAATAGCCAATGATAGTGGCCCAATTATGGTTCTATGCAAGGAAGCACCCTTCCGCTAGAGTCTGATGCTTTATGACCTTCAAAATCTAAAACCTCTCATTGGTGGACAAGGTCAAGAGTGTCCTTGTTCATTGTACACTAGAGCTCAAGGACCTAATGAAGCAACGGAGTTTGGATTGGGGGAACAAGATGTAATCCTTCATGACATACAACGGATGATGTATCTTGGTTTATTGGAAGTTAATTTAAGTCCGTCTCAAAGAGGGTGGGTCTAACACAAAACTAAGAAACCATGATACTTCAAAACCTCACAACACTTGTATTAATTAAACATATTGTGTGGAAGAACCCTCGTGAATAGGAAGGGTGATGTTTAATAGCATTTGGTTGAGAATATGGTCTTTACACTACCATTGAAGGTCCAATATCACACAAAATTTGATTTCAATTTTCCATGGTATGGCCTTTAGATGAGTTTCAAAGCAAGCATTGTCAAACTTGATCTCGGTTAGAATTTGGTTAAGCTCGTGCTTAGGTTATACTCCAATAAAAAAAATTACATTAGGTTTCATTGTTCCCGTTTTTGTTGGTTTTGGGGTCAAACTTTCTCAAATTTCAACATGGAATCCATGGTTGGATGGTCCACATACTTACAAAGATCACAAAAGTATCTTGAGGGGAGGGCGAACCAACAAGTACATTGGTACCATACCAGATGATTGCAGCGGATGGCACCATCCAATTCTCATCCACTTCCCAACCCAAGTGGACTTAACCATGGTTAAGAGGTGGAGCAGGCAGCACACTCTAGCTTTCTTTGCCATGTGTTAGGAGAACTATTTTTTAGCATCATTTTTTGGCTACACTTCCCATGATGCCGACTCTTATTATTATAGCTTTCTTTAGCATGTGTTAGGAAAACTATTTTTGAGCACCACTTTTTGGTTCCACTTCCCATGATGGTGGCTCTTATTATTATTAATGTATAAGAAGGAAGGAATGCCACATGGCAACTACAATTACTATATATTGAAAAGAAATTAAATGGGTTAGGGTGGTGTCCATGCCTCTAATTTAAATATATTAATGTGCTCCTTTTTTATACTGTGAGGATCATAGATACTAAATCTTTAAGGTTTAGGGGTACATAACAATGAGAAGATCTACATTGCAGTTGCAAATGAGATTGTCAATTGTAGCTCCATTCAAGCTTTTCCCAAGGTATGCTTCACTAACTACAACTTTGAAATTCTAATCATTTCTTCATTTGTATTAACATGTAGTTTGTGTTATGTGCTATCTCCATTAAAAATACTTTATTTTAGAAGTGACAAGATATTTCATGAAACAAACAGATATACAATTCCAACTTATTTCCGGTTCGTGATGGCTATTGTCCCAATCAAAGTTTGTGATGCATTTTTTTGGTGAGTCATGGATATTGCATCTACTTTGCATCTACTTTAAGTCAAATATGCAATACCCATCACGAACCAAACATTGATACAATTCCAATTTTTTTCTAGGTTGTGATGGGTATTGCATCAATTAAAATTTGTGATGCATCTTTTTGGTGCGTGATGGGTATTTCATCTACTTTGAGAAAATAAGTTGAATATGCACCTCTTCACCATAGCCAATGAGCTCTTGGCATAAACTTTTCTCTGAATCATATTAACTTTATGATTCCTATTCTTGTCAATCGTGTGCATTTCTTGGGACACTTGCAAAGTATCCAAGGACTTGGTTGTAACTTATGGTGTGACTAAGGATTTGACGAGTAACTGCTTACAATCAAACTCGATGAGTTGGAAGTTTGCTTCGCAAAGTCCTACCTTTCATACATCTCCGAACATGCACAACAAAATCCAAGACTGAAGCAACATACTCCAAATTGATGGCGATAACTCTCAACTAGTTGGAAAGAGACAATGAACGGCCGGTTCTCCGATGGTTATTTTCAGATGAATCAGTTGAGTTTTGAGATAAAACCGGTTGAAATTCAAAACTTCAAGAAATTCACTAATCATTTTAGAGGAACGTATGGAGTATACCTCAAAATTTGAAGAAATACCGAATCTTCAAAGTAGCTTACTCCAAAGCCTAAGATATGTGGGCACTCTTCTTAACTTAAATACATGTATCTGAGTGATGTTCTTAAAAACGGACAACTAGAAGACATAAATTATGTTGAAATTGAACTATGGCCGAGGATTCGTGGCATCGGTGTAGATTAAAGGTGACAATGTTGGGGTATTTACACCTTATATGTAGGGAATTTCATCACTAAATTGATTTGACCCCGGAATCCACATCAAAGACTTGGAAAGACATATATTCTACTGAGAAAGCTCCTCTCCACCATAGCCAACGAGCTTTTGGCAAAAAAATTCTTTGAATCATACTTACTTTATAATTCCTATTCATGTCAATCGTGTGCATCTCTCGAGATACTTGCAAAGTATCGAAGGACTTGGTTGTAACTTATGGCATGACTGAGGATTTGATGAATAGCTGCTTACAATCAAACTCGATGAGCTGGAAGTTTGCTTCGCAAAATCCTACCTTTCTAAGATCCTTAAACCCTAAATCCTTGAAGTCATCATCAAACCTCAAACCCATCCCCCACAACCACGATTGATGCAATACAAACCTTAGAGTTCAATGCTTCTTTGCATCAGCAAAAGCAAATCAAAGAATTAAATGATAATGGAAATTAAATGACACTGAAATTGATTGACGACTATTTATTGGTCATCTCTTTGACTACCAAGAAAGTAAAAAGATAGGATTGTGGAATTGGAAAACTCAAGAAATAAAACAACTCATCAAAAGTGATATATTTAATGAAAAAACAAAGTGAATACAAACATTCTAGAACCTCAAACCCTAAATTTGAAAATCATGAGTGTTGCATACCAAGCTTCTACACACATGAAATTGCACTTAAGAAGAGGATTCGGGAATAGACAACCTCGGGATACAAAACAACTCACTGAAAGTGTTGTAAGTTTTTGGCCTTTTGGAGAGGATTGAGGAATTAGAAACCTCGGGATTAAAAAAAACTCAATGAAAGTGATGTGAATATTTGATAGAAAGACGAGGAGAGGACAAAAATTCTCGAACCTCAAAAACAACATTTGCAAACCCTTCCAAATGTTGTTTGGTACAACGCCAAGGTTATAAATTGAGAAATTATTTTTGCAACTGTGGAGGGAATTCACATAATGGCAGCCTCATGAGATCAAACAACTCATTAAAAGTGATGTAATTGATGAACATCACAAGGGGAGTACACAAATTCTCAAATCCCAAACCCAAAAAATTTCATACCTAAAAATTGCCAGCAATTTGGTGCAACAACAAACTTGTGAATTTAGAAGAAATTTGCACATGCGGAGAAGGATTCACGAATTGGAAGCCTCGGATGACGGTGAGAGTCCAGGCAAGAATGTTTGCCGAGGCACAACAACGGCAGCGGGAGTGAGAGAGCGAGGCAGGAGCAGGAGGGTGAGCATGTGGGGGCGGGCAAGGTGGTGTCTGAGTGGCCCCCCTAACTACGGTTAACCACTTGAAGTGGTTAACCCAATTTGGATGAGGGGGGCTTGGATGACGAGGCATGGATGACAGTGCATTGTACGAGTGTACATGTTGGTTCACCCCAGGCAATATCTTGATGTACCCCTAAGATTTTACTATAGTAAACGGGTCCGAAATAACCCCTAACTTCCCAAGCAACCCATTTATGGTTGATGGATGATTTCTTCCCTATATTAAACCCACTTAACTCATTCATCCACAATCAAATAACTATGAACTTCGAGCCAACATGGATATCAACCCATAAATTCATGATTGTGCAGTTTGGAGATGATTAGAATGTGTAAAAAATGTCAAAGTGGGAAGTGGGAAGTGGTTTTGTTGTGTTGGGAGCCCACGTGAGGGTGTTGACTCTGATCAATGTTGGCCACTTCAATGCAACTTTGCATGAACATCAAAGATGTTTATTTTGGTAAAAGTTGGTTTTTTTTATGTTCATGTAAAAATGGCCTTTGTGCTACATCGACTGTTCAATTTAATATTTGGACACTCTTTGGTCTTTTGAGAGTTCTTTGCATACAATGGTTAGAAATATGGGATAGTTTACATACTCCAAATGCGAAGTGGCTAGCCTCTTGTGGTTTGCACATTTTTGGCATGAGAATTGGTGGAGGTGCTCAACTATTGAATTGTTCCCTTCTAAAAGATCACACAAGCATTATGCTCATTTTCCACATGAATTTGATGGGTCAAAGCTGTTTTTTTGAAGATAAAACAAAACATTTTTCATATGCATCGCTTCCTTGAATTGATATAAATTAAAAATCCAACGGGGCATTCATACCCATTTTTCCCTCAAAATAACTCATCTCCCATGTTTCTTCAACATCCTATAGATAAATCGCATTTTCACCTCAAAATTTGTCCATGAAAATTCCACAACCAATATTGAGTGAAATGCACTCAAAACAATCCTTTCATGGGCTTGGGAAGTTAACGGTTAGTGTGACTTATAGTACTTTCACTAAGAAATACAATAAACAAAGTACAAACATGGGCACTTACCTATTCACATGAATCTCAATTTGTACAATGGTTGGTGTTCAACTAGGTAATGTCTTGAGCATCAACAAATCTTCATGCTACCTTCACAACTAGTTAATTTTGAGAGGTTATTATTGGAGGCATGCATATTGTAACATGCAAAGGTCTTTCAATCAACAAAAGGTCCTCCTCGGCCCCCTCATGACATGAAGGGGGCTGAGGATTAAAAGGATTAGCTCTGACAATTGATCGTTGAAGAAACAACAAAATTGTTTCATGAATGATATGTCTTTAGCTTTCACGGTCTTTTAAGAAGGTCATCTTTGACATAGAAATTAGGTTCACAAGCATTGTGTATGTTTGACAAATTTCATTTGACGCTCAATTTCAAATCCGAAGTGTCAAGTGACATTTAAAAAAAGAAAAAAGAATGTCAATTGACATCTACATTTCTTCTAAAATGTCACCTTAATATCACATGCCTAGTAATATGTGTCATTTCAATTCCTAACGTGTCAATTGACGTGTGAATTTTTTTTTCACAAGTCACACTACATGTCAAATTCTAAATTGTGCATGTCAATTGGCATGCAAATTTTTGTGTGTGAAAGTTTTTTTTGTGTCAAATGTCGAAAATTCATAAATTTTTTAAAAAAATACACATTGTTCACAAGTAAGGATTATAATATTTCGCTTGTGTCATATGTTGGGCACATATTTAACAAATGTTCTCAACTTCCCAAATATACATGAGAGAGAGAGAGACTCATTGATGATATATTTTGCTACACTATAAGCCCATACTCTAAGATTACAAGGATTGTTTTTTTGGCCCATGATCGACTAAGTAGTGTAATTTCCTAGCGACTTGGTCAATGGGTGCCAGATTTTCTAGGAAATTATTGACATGGTTCGCCTAATTTGATTTTTTAAATATCATATTTATGCCCAAATCACAAAAACTTGGCTCACATGTGTTGTGAATTCAATAAATTAGCTTTTACTATAGGTATCAATAGGTCTAAACATACATTGCAAAGTATTTTGTGAGTCTTTTGTCTTCCATTCTAATACTTCTAACCCAAATCTTTCACAAATGCACATAACTCTCACACATAACAAACCATGTTACTGAAGAGTTTAGGGTAAATTGGCCGCCTTGGATGAATTCATCAATAGCCATCCAAAAACCATAAGAGAAACTTGGATGAATGCATAACTTATTTTATTGGTATTTTGAAACTACCCAATTTTGATATATTATTTTATGGGTTTGCCTAATTTTTTGGTCAGTTCAATTGATTATTAGGCAAAGACCACCCAAGCTGCTACGAAACTATGGTAAGTTGCTAAGTAGCCCAAGATTGACTAAGTAAGTTGCCAAGTAAACAAGCAAACTTGACGAATAATGAATATTTTTACTCATTGTCATAATGAATATTGTAACTTTCCTCTTATCATAGCCATCAGTTGACAACTTTGGGCCATTTTACACACATGACCAAGGGCTATGAGAGAAAATGATTTGGGATTTATTGTGGTCATGGTCAGTGATCCAAAGACCATGACCAAGGAACTCCACATCATATTTTGAAAGCCTTAATGATCTTGGAGTTCTAAGGCTTGAATTTCCACAAGTTGAAATTCTTTTGGACCACTTGAATAATGAACTAAGAGAATTGACAAGTGTGAGTTGCAAGCCAACCCCTAATAGAAAACTACTAGAGATTTGTTTTTTTGGTTTAGGAACTGAAATTTTAGGAATTCAGAGGTGTGTAATATACCGTTGGAAAGGTCTTGAAAATATCTTTCCAACGGTATATTACACGACCCGAAATGTTTTAAGGTTGCAGTTGAAAGATGGAAAAGAAAATATGTAGTAGTTTAACGACTATAGATGAGGCTGGTCAAAAGAACTGCAGCCGATTTCAACTGTTGCAATTTTTTTAGCATAATTTTCTACTAGTGAACCGAGTGAAATGACAAGAGAATGGGTTTCCAAGTATTGAGGACTAAAACAAATCAATTTTAAGAAATAGCATTCCATATCATCAAAGAGCTGATAGTCTACTGCAAAAATCAACTACACTAAAATACCATATTTATTGTCATATGGTATTCAATGTCACTATGGTAACTATGTGGATGACACTTATTATGAATAAGTTGATTGTCATGGATGATGGATGAGCTCATCCATTGCCAAAACCCTAACTTCTCTTGTCAGCAACTTGCAATGAAATATTGTCATGGTGATTGAAATTTGGATGACAAATCACTCGGTAAGTGACAGTAATTGCAACACTATAAATCTATAATCTCCCAAAAAAATTACAACAAATGACAAATAATCTCAGGTTAACATTTAGTGTTGGTGACTCTATACCGCAGTTTACAATTAGTATTAAGCAAGACAATTAGAATTGGTGACACTAAATATCATATTTAGTGTAGCTTCAAAAACTTGGGAACTTGATCGATTGTTTGTTATCCTCCCTGTTGCTTGCTCAAAACCTCCCAACTAGGTAGAAAGTAAGGTTTGTGGACCTTATGTGATGACAATATGCTTAACCTTGACATCTATAACACACGATAAGGTTCGCAGTTACGAACATGCATAAAAGAAAAAGACATGTGTTACAACGAGATTGGATTAATAACATGCACAAATTATTGTAACCGTTGTAGGTTCAACAGTTAACACAATTGGGCGGGTCTGTGTGATCACATAAGTAGAAAGAGACCTTCACTTTGACCTCCAAGTTGGTTTTGCATCTCAAGTTTGCTCTTGAAGCTTGAAATGACTATCTTATTGATTCGTTGTTTCAGTCCTATGAATGGATCCGCCGATATACCTATAGGAGATGTGTGAATCCTTAGTGATTACTTGAATGTTATACTATTAAAGCATGAAGATTATTTTTCTTTCAAAAATATATTTTTTGATATTAAATCTATATAATCAAATATTGAATAATAAAATTATAATAAGAGTTGCTATAATATCATCATAATCAATTTTGCATATTCTACTGACGGATCCTATGATAGAATTCAGCATGCTATAATCATGGACTTGGACTTAGTCCAATTGTCTTACCTTAGGTGTAAAGTAGAGACATAATAGGGGGAGTCAATACTTGCATTGCGGGTGAATAATTTAATTTCTAGATGCACCAATTGATGAAGGTACACAACAGAACATAACTTAGTTTGTGGCAGAGACTGGAAGTAACTTGTGAGTCAGGAAGGCTGGTCAATGATGGGGAGTAACAGTGAGCCGATTAATAATTCATGCATGAAAAGGTCATCTGAGGAGCCAAGAAGGCTTGGAGGAAGGACTCTGCCTTCCAATTAAGTGAAGAATAATAAACAACCAAACTTTGACTGTCACGCACATGCTTGCATGTCCTTATTATTGGCCACCGCATTCACTGTGTGTGGTGTACTCACCCTCTGATGCACTTCAGTTAGAGCATCACCACCCATGATGAAGCTGAACTGCAAAAGTTTAAACACAAAACAAAGATTCATTGGAGTTCAGTTTGGGTAGGAAGCATATGCCCCACCCACAAACTCGCTTTTGAGTCTGAGACGACCCTAAATTACTGGATGATGGTGGAGGGATACCCAAATCTTAAGGAAGAGGCTGGCGGTTCGATTCCCGGCTATGAAATCTCCTCTCTACTTGACAGAAACTTGCCATGTGGTTAATTGCCTCTTGTGCTTTGGCGCTAGCATGTCGGCCTTCTGTTTCCACAAAAAAAAAAAAAAAAACCAAGTGAAAAGTCAACATGTAAATGTTGCCATATGTATAGTAACAACTCCCAAACATTGTGCCATAAGATTTTTGGGCATAATTGATCGAGACCCTAGAGTTTCCAAGTCCAAGTAGCATAAGCAACAGCAAGGCAAAACCACTTTACCCTTTTTTTCTCGGGGTAAATTTTTTACTAGGAAGTAAGTATTGGAGGAGTATAATACTCTTGACTTCTTCTCGATTCATTGGAGTCCAAGTCAGCTTGTTGCACTGCAAAACTTGCTATGTTTTGCAAGACAATCACTGCACTAAGGCTGCCCTCGGTGTTCAATTTATATGATTTTCAAATGGGTGGGGCAATTCCAAACTGAACTGAACTACTCTACATCCATTTTGCAGTTCAATCCACTACTAGTGGCAATGCTCTTATGAGAGAGAGAGAGAGAGAGAGAGAGAGAGAGAGTTGTCTTTTTTCAAAGCTTTTTTCAAAGCTTGATCTTCCTCTTTTCAGAGGCCTTTTCCTTTCTATTCTTCATCAAAATAAAGCAAGGGTGGGTGGGTGGGATTTTCTTTCATCACAAGTCTATTGTATTCTCAAAACATAGTATCCATCATTGTAACCATGGATTTAATGCTATGTTCTACATTATGCTAAGTAACTTGAACTTTCAGTAAGGAATGTGTATAGTCATCAAAGTGGTTAGATACTCTATTACGTTGCCTTGCTTTCAAATCAAAATTTGATAGCATGGTGTTAGAAGGGCCTAAAGTACTAAAATGTAATGATGTGTGTCATGTTCACAAGAATACACTACATCTTGCAGCTGGGTTCAAAACATAGTTTAGTATGTAATTGCATTGTGTTTGCTAACTATTGTTACAATCAAGTAATACCTCAAAGATGTGTTACATAAACTTACATACCTCACTTGTATGTATTTTCAACATCTCAACTACTCTCAAGAGTTTGTGTACATACCAAGATACTATTTCAAAATAACATAGTAACTTTCACAAATATGAGAGCATAAAAGTGAAAGAATATTCAAACACAAGTAATGCACTATTGTTGGTGTTGAAAATGTGAAGAGCTAGCCTCACCTGCACCCGTGCCAACCCAAACATACAATTGTGTGTTAGAAAGGCGTGTGTCAGGTGTCTTCAGCTAAGCTCAGTTGCAATCCATGTCACACATTTACCTCACCTGTCAAGTCCATTTGAATGTTTGCAAACACCAATACTCACTACAAAACAATGAGTATACAAACCTGCTCTTTTGCCATATTGTGTAATTTCTTGGATAGTAACAAGTATACCAAACACCATGCACTTCCACACTAGTATTGTATTCACATTCGAAGCCAAGAGTTTCCTCCTTCAAGCATGTAAAAGAGTTTTCACATGGAGGAGTATAGGGTTTAAGTATTGGTTTAGCAAGGTATGGTGGCCGCTTTAGGTCACTGAAACCCTAAAACGTGGAGCGTAGTAACTTTCCTTTACCATGGTAACTTAACTCATGGTTAGGTTTAGTTTAATGTTTTAACTGTGGTGTATATTCTTCTAAGTGTCCTAGTCTTAGTAGAAGATTTTAATCACCTTATCAAGAATGTTACATTGAATTATATCTCAAAGGCAAAATTAAGAGCAAAGCGGGAGAGAGAGAGAGAGAGAGAGAGTTATTTAGACCTTGGACAACTAACCAACTAATTCAACTATTAGTTAACTAGTTGCCTTTCGTAACTATAGTTGTTTGCGGTTTGACCTACCAAAAAATGTAGTTAACTATAGTTGTTTTAAATTTGGTCTGCCAAAAAACCTAGCTAACTATAGTTATATATAGTTAACTAAAGTTGAGCGTAGCCTATCCATGGAATTATGTTGTAGTGTCACTAGTGTGTTATTTGTGTTGGTGGTGTACATGGAGGTCGTTCTGGAGCCCAACATTGTGAGTGATCATATAAAGGCGTTTCTTGATGATCCTCAACGGCCCAAGCATATTAAAGACCCTCAATTGAAGCAAATCAAGAGGCGAACTTCTTTGAATATATAAAATGCTTGAAATTTTTCCAGTTAACTATAGTTGTTCTTGAATCTAGTCTTGAATTTTTCTAATTAACTTTAGTTGTTCTTCAAATCGGTTTGAGCTTTTTCTAGTTAACTATAGTTGTTCCCTAAAATGTATTGAAAAAAGTCTAGTTAACTATAGTTATTTTGGTAGTTGTCCAAGGTTTGAAATTATTGCATGTGAGCATAAGTGCCTCTCATCCATTCAACATAAGTCTTTGACCCCCCCCTATAGGTTTACGGTGGATTCATCGCAAATAGTTTCAAGTATGCTAATTTTGAGCCTTTCAAGCTGAATTCCGGTGGCAAATCAACTTTCAAAAAAACCTTGTCCAACTAAAAAGTTTGAAATAGCATGCTACTCCGAGGTTCTTGAAAATCCATGCGATTACCATAAGTTGATGGTTGGTCCGGCACAATTGTGTTGGATAATTATTTAAAGTGTCAAATTTTAGTATGGCACTTCAAAACAATAATTTCAAGAAAATTGACGGTTTTCCTAGGACATTTTCACAATTTTGGCTAGTTCACAAATATCCAATCAATGGGCGTACGGTGTTCACATTACACATTACACATTACACTAGCAGTACATTTTAGTATGTAACTCCATCCCCATGAGGTGTCCACAATCCACGTGGGATATGAACCATGACATCTACCTATTATATATAGACTTTAAAAACGCCTTTGGCTCTATTGATCATGCAAGACTCCTTGCTATCATGGAAGATCTTGGCTACCTACAAGATGCCGTAGCCCTAGTAGGAAACGTCTACTCACAATCCACCACCACATTTATTGGAGAATACTTTGGCCAAACAAAACCAATCCCCATACAAAGAGGAACCATACAGGGAGACACACTAAGCCCATACCTCTTTATTATATTCCTTGAACCACTCCTCAAATGGCTACAAAGTAGAAACAATGGATGCTCTTGCAAAACCTCATATACTAAATTAAGCTCAGTAGCTTACGCAGATGAACTAGTTGTCAAAGCCAATAAACTAACGTCCCTTCAACTCCAACTAAACAAGCTGGATAAATATTGTGAATGGGCACGGATGGACCTTGGCATTTCCAAATGCGCAATTACCAACTGCCCCAACAAATCCAAAATAAACCCACAAACCTTCAAAACACAAATACGAGTTGCAAATATCAACTTCAAAAATCAATTAATACATGTACTTAGCCAACACAAACCATATGCTTATCTCGGAATTAACCTAGTTCCTTCGCTACAATGGAAAACACAAACCCACGTAACCATGACAAACTCATAAAAACAATGTAAATTTTGGTCACATGCCCTGCCACCATAAAACAAAAGATAAACATGGCTGATATAGTCATACGAGATGGTATCATGTATAGTTTCTACACTGTTCCATACTCACTTCCAATTATCAAAAAAACTAGACAAAAAATGATTGCCCTACACAAACCATATGTGGCCTCCCAAAATGCATATCAAATGATGTCACACAACTACCACACGACATGTTCGGCATAGAAACATTCTCATTGACAAATGCGTACATTAGATGCATAGACAAACTACTTATCAAACACCCTCAATGACAATGGTAGACTCTGTAAAATATATAAAGGACTAATACAATACATATTTGCTAAGTAAGGAGGGGCGAAAAATCTAACATGCATCTCACACGATGACTATACAAGATCACCAATCACATGAACCCTATTCCTATTGAAAACAATCGGGGGGTCCACCTAAGAAGCACACTTGAAGACTTCCTCCTCCTCCCTACACCACTAGAGACACAATGGATGCTACAAACAAGAAATATACCAACACTAACCCCAACACTATCCCTAAAATACTTGTACAATCTAATACTACAAAATATACTCGAAATCAAACACATGACACACCCCAATGGAACACATCTAATGACTAATGACGAATTCATACACTATTATACCACACCCAATAAAATAGGAAAAAATTGCACTAGGCTATGACAAGCTATTCTTCTATGAATTGGCATGCCACAACCAATGCACTGATCCATGCCTAATACACATTGCACCAAACACCCTGAAAATGATTACATAAACCAAAACCAACACATCCACCTAAGACCACAACAACACACCAACCATCCCCTACACCCAACACACCCAACACACCCAACACACCCAACACATCTAGAGTGCCCAAAACCACGGTATTTGGATCAATCAAAACATGTTCCAACACAAATGGAAGGGTCACGGATACGCCCACCCACATATGGAAAATGAAGCACAACAAACCCTCCATTGGGCACGCCTTGTAGCAAAAAATGACCCAGACACCATTACAATATTAGTTACACCATACCTAAACTAGTGTCACAACTTTAACCCCCATGATGGACCCTTCCCCTACTTGCATGCCATAACGCATTTTAAGGCAAATATCATGACCTATGAAAAACCAACAATCTCACCATAATTAAGAATTGGACCTAGAATGGAAAATTGTGCCATCTATATACTATGCATACACCACAAAGATACGCCAATTGGATCTAACGAACATATGCACCAAATGAATGCAATTGCTAACACCCTACAAATTTATGCAATGTTCACACAAACTACACCCCTCACACCACTATACACCCTAGTAAATTGTAGTACAAAATGGTCTAAACTCACATCCCCCCCCCGCAGTCCCCCGTCAAACACTCACACCCCAAACACCCCACCAATGGCCAATCTATAATACCTCTTAAATACCCACAACAATTTTATTATTACATAGATGAATCATTCAAACCACTTAAAGAAATAACCCATGGGCATTAGAAGCGTGAACAAAACAGGTCATGGCATCTACAACCCCATCAAAGACCTAAAAATTGTTGAAAGACTCCCATATTTACAAAACACCCTACAAGCATAAATGATGGCCATTCACCACACCCTCCAACTCCTCAATACTACATACCGTGATGAACTAGCCCACATATTTACAAACTGTTTTAATGTCCTATACCTATTAAACACCCGAATCAAACACCCCACTATACATAATAGCCACCCAGACAAACTTCTCAAATGTCAACATATTACAAAGATAACATAAACATTTGTTGATGCTCAAGTGATTACCTAGTTGAACACCAAGCAACTTACAAACTGAGATTTGTGTGCAATTTGTAAGTATGTGGACCATCAAACAACAACCATGCATTCCACGTTGAAATTTGAGAATGTTTGACCCAAAAAAACAACAAAAATAGGAACTATGAAACCTAACGTAGATTTATTTTATTGGAGTATAACCTAAGCACGAGCTTAACCAAATTCTAACTGAGATCAAGTTCGATGTTGCTTGCTTTGAAACTCATCTAAAGGCCGGAGCATGTAAATTTGAAATGAAATATTTTGTGATATTGGGCCTTCGATTGTAGTGTAAAGACCAAATTCTCAACTAAATGTTATTTCAATGTCATCCTTCCTATTCATGTGGCTCTTCCACACAATATGCTACTTATAATGTGAGATCGGTGAGATATGAAAGTATCATTGTCTCTTGATTTTGTGTTAGACCCCCCATTCTCTATGAGATGGACATGAAGCAATGTTCAATAGACCAAGATACATTATCCATTGTATGCCATATAGGACCACACATATAGAAAAGAAAAGAAAAGAAAGTAATGCATGTAGTCAAGTACCGGCATGAATGTGAGCCCGCTAGCCTTATGTTGATCATGGAATTTTGAGTTCAATGAGTTGTTTTATAGAGTGTTTGTGTATGGCACTTCTTATTCTAGCCGTGATGGTGATGACGGGGTTTACTTTCCAACCGTTGTTTTGGTGGTCATATTCAATGTGTTTATGTGTGGGGGCTTGGTCGGGGAATCTATCTGCTTTCTTGTGGCATGATATTCGGAGGCCTTTTATGTGTTGGTTCTCACATGTGCATAGGAGGTGGGGCCATGTGTCTCTGACATTGTTGGGGCAGAGGGTGCAGTTAGGGTTTGGGTGGGTGAGGGGCAAAAAGTCTCATTTAGGTTCACAATTTGGAAGTATGCAACCTTTAACCTCATTGAGTGCAACACCTTCAAGAAATTCGGGTTGTGGGGTTTAAGTCAACGACCTTGCAACTTTTAAATTCCACTTCAAGATAGGAATGTACTCTAGAGAAGCATTCATCTTTTTAGAATGCCAATCTAGATTGACTTCCTGCCTCTTATGTGTTTGCAATTGTCTCCAAAGCTACTAAACGAATCGTATATATTGTTATGAAACTTTGAACAAACATATCCTCGAAAGTTTGAGCTTTGCGTATGTGTTTAGGGTTGGGAAATTATCCATGTCCCATGTATGAAATCATCAATTTTAGCATTGCAATGTTACACTTTGTGTTATTCCCTAATGTCACAACCTACACTAATTCTATGTTATCACGCATTCATGTTAACACTACAGGATTCCTTAATATCACGTGCGCTGTGGTTGCCAATGGCGTGATATTACGGAGTGCAGATGAGTAAGTTGTAGTTATGGTTATGGTAGGAAGCAAAATGAAAAGGAAAGTATTAAGTTAGGAGAGCTGACTAATCTTGTCTTGATTATTGTCTTATCCTGTTAGGATATGTCATCACTATACAGGTAAGGTTAAGTTATGTAATGACAACATACATCCCTTGTTAGGGTCCCGGTAATCAAGTATATTACTCATTCTTCATATCTCATCCTTCCCCAAAGAGGCTTGTCAGAAGAGTTTCACCTTTTTGGTATTATGTAGACTATACATAAGAATACATAATGTTATAAAGACTGAATTGATATAATTTCAACTGATCTAGTTAACTCATAACCAATAGAGAAGTCCTTTGTTTGTTGTTTACTGAAGTAGTCACCCCATCCTGTGAAATGGTTGTATAAATACTCCGAATAGGAAGTTGAATACCCTCATAGGTTAATACTCCCCATCATATTTCAAGTATGGAGATATATATGTATACATATCAATGTATAAATTTCTCATAGTTCCCAAATATTTTCAGAGAGCACTGGTTAGTCGAGAATCAGTACGATTCCAACTATTATTGCAAACTCCATATAAATAGTGTAGACATCTGTACATAAACAGTGGTCTAAATTACTCAGCATATAGTTTGGTCAGCACTTAATGAGGAGCCGAATTACTCATTTCTTAATATATGGCAGGTAAGTAGATATATAGATATATATCTTGATTATTAGGGAATCAATTTGATTTCAGCCACTTCAGTCCACTGTGGTCAGTAATGTGAACTTAATACATATTAAGTAATCCGACCTGCCCATCTCACCATCTGGTCATCAATGAACATAAACTAACAGACAGCATACCAACATATAAGTATTTTTCCACTTGCACCAGAATCTTGATACCAAATCCTTTCAGGGTGCACATTTTAAGCCAGTCAGAACCATGTAGCTTCAAGAGAGTATATCTGAGTATAATATGTATGACCGGTCACAGAGTTCTCTTAACTCCGTTTCTTTATTTTGTATAGGAAATCAAGAATTACTGATTTTATTTAGTTTACCATATACAATGGTGTGATAGAACTCATAATCGTATTCTTGATATCTTTATTGTATTCCTCAATTGCTTCATATAGAGCATAAGTTGAGGAACTACTAGAGAATGTAGTATTTAAAGAAAGTATGGTGTAAAAACAAGAAGTACTCCAAATCAATTTCAAGAGCATGAAATCTTTTAGAAATTGAGATGAGTGACCGGATCTTCGGAAGGCGTATACCGCTTGTAGAAGAGGTCCTCACCTGTGCCCATGCTCCCCACAATTACAAGAAAAGTTAGTAGAGCGTACAACAGGTGTAAACGGACCTTCTTACTTGTTATCAATGTCAACAAGTTTCAACTCCTTCCTTAGATGTAGGAGGATTTACACCAACTTTACAATTCTCAAAATCATAAATATAGTACTTAGAAAGTAAAATGTCATAAGCACAATTTGTGTTACTCTCATATTGTATGTGCTATGTAAGTTTTTTAGAATTCAAGATCATCTTGCCACCTTGAACTCGTCAGAAGCAGAAGCATTGCCTGTCTTGTCCATCTTGAGGTTAGTACTATGGTAATCAGATGTTACTGCAGTAAATTCTGTGAGCTCAGCAGTCTCTGTGCACGGAACTTGGTTACAGATCTACAGGTGAAGGATAACACTACTGTAGTGTTCTGTATAGCTATCCTGCAGAGTAGGTGTATGCAGAGATCAGTAGCTGTGACTTCGGATACAGAGTGACTGCTACAGAGTGACTGCTACAGAGTGAGGCTTAAACTGGTGCTTTGCCGCACTCTGGATCGTGTATAAATATCACTTTCTGCCTGCATATTTTCCGGGCAGCCCGTGATTGAGACCAGGAAATTCAAGAAGATCAAGAAAACAGGATTAGAGAGAGAGAGAGAGAGAGAGAGAGAGAGAGAGAGACCCACCAACCGACCCTTGGTGGTTATTTTCTCCCTATATTTGAGTGGGGTGCACTCACCATATAGGGAGTGCACCACCAAACTCCTTATGTCATAAAAATTCTTATGACTATTATGCTCTTTCTCGTCTGTAAACCATACTTCGTATTGGGTAGTCCTGGTAGCTAGTACGTCTGCTTTTAAGCAGTTAGATGAGACCAAGCTTGAGACTTGGCTGAATGAATAGCATTGTTAAACCCAAGACTATTGGTTACAGTTATACTCTCTTATTCTCCTGGTTATAAAACTATATATCAAGTCAGTGATACTAGTAGGTGAAGATTGTATGAATAATGGATAAAATACAAGATTAACAGGATACTTTAGATCCCTCCAAAGTAATGGATAAATGGGTAAGAGAGCTGACTAATCTTGTCTTGATTATTGTCTTATCCTGTTAGGATATGTCATCACTATACAGGTAAGGTTAAGTTATGTAATGACAACATACATCCCTTGTTAGGGTCCCGGTAATCAAGTATATTACTCATTCTTCATATCTCATCCTTCCCCAAAGAGGCTTGTCAGAAGAGTTTCACCTTTTTGGTATTATGTAGACTATACATAAGAATACATAATGTTATAAAGACTGAATTGATATAATTTCAACTGATCTAGTTAACTCATAACCAATAGAGAAGTCCTTTGTTTGTTGTTTACTGAAGTAGTCACCCCATCCTGTGAAATGGTTGTATAAATACTCCGAATAGGAAGTTGAATACCCTCATAGGTTAATACTCCCCATCATATTTCAAGTATGGAGATATATATGTATACATATCAATGTATAAATTTCTCATAGTTCCCAAATATTTTCAGAGAGCACTGGTTAGTCGAGAATCAGTACGATTCCAACTATTATTGCAAACTCCATATAAATAGTGTAGACATCTGTACATAAACAGTGGTCTAAATTACTCAGCATATAGTTTGGTCAGCACTTAATGAGGAGCCGAATTACTCATTTCTTAATATATGGCAGGTAAGTAGATATATAGATATATATCTTGATTATTAGGGAATCAATTTGATTTCAGCCACTTCAGTCCACTGTGGTCAGTAATGTGAACTTAATACATATTAAGTAATCCGACCTGCCCATCTCACCATCTGGTCATCAATGAACATAAACTAACAGACAGCATACCAACATATAAGTATTTTTCCACTTGCACCAGAATCTTGATACCAAATCCTTTCAGGGTGCACATTTTAAGCCAGTCAGAACCATGTAGCTTCAAGAGAGTATATCTGAGTATAATATGTATGACCGGTCACAGAGTTCTCTTAACTCCGTTTCTTTATTTTGTATAGGAAATCAAGAATTACTGATTTTATTTAGTTTACCATATACAATGGTGTGATAGAACTCATAATCGTATTCTTGATATCTTTATTGTATTCCTCAATTGCTTCATATAGAGCATAAGTTGAGGAACTACTAGAGAATGTAGTATTTAAAGAAAGTATGGTGTAAAAACAAGAAGTACTCCAAATCAATTTCAAGAGCATGAAATCTTTTAGAAATTGAGATGAGTGACCGGATCTTCGGAAGGCGTATACCGCTTGTAGAAGAGGTCCTCACCTGTGCCCATGCTCCCCACAATTACAAGAAAAGTTAGTAGAGCGTACAACAGGTGTAAACGGACCTTCTTACTTGTTATCAATGTCAACAAGTTTCAACTCCTTCCTTAGATGTAGGAGGATTTACACCAACTTTACAATTCTCAAAATCATAAATATAGTACTTAGAAAGTAAAATGTCATAAGCACAATTTGTGTTACTCTCATATTGTATGTGCTATGTAAGTTTTTTAGAATTCAAGATCATCTTGCCACCTTGAACTCGTCAGAAGCAGAAGCATTGCCTGTCTTGTCCATCTTGAGGTTAGTACTGTGGTAATCAGATGTTACTGCAGTAAATTCTGTGAGCTCAGCAGTCTCTGTGCACGGAACTTGGTTACAGATCTACAGGTGAAGGATAACACTACTGTAGTGTTCTGTATAGCTATCCTGCAGAGTAGGTGTATGCAGAGATCAGTAGCTGTGACTTCGGATACAGAGTGACTGCTACAGAGTGACTGCTACAGAGTGAGGCTTAAACTGGTGCTTTGCCGCACTCTGGATCGTGTATAAATATCACTTTCTGCCTGCATATTTTCCGGGCAGCCCGTGATTGAGACCAGGAAATTCAAGAAGATCAAGAAAACAGGATTAGAGAGAGAGAGAGAGAGAGAGAGAGAGAGAGAGAGAGAGAGAGAGAGAGAGAGAGAGAGAGATTTGGCAAGAGGCGAAACGGAGGAAGGCGAGCAAGGGAAAGTTTTTGCGAAGGCCAGCGTTGCCAAGTGAGGAGTCCCCCGAGGCAAAGGGAAGGGGAAGGGAAGGCGTCAGTCGCTGCCCTCGCGACAAGGCAGACGTGGTGCGTGCCTCACACACACTTACATTGCATCGCGTCGTCATGTGCAGGTGGTGTCCGACATGGTGTAGTATCACCGCCTTCACAACAGCTTTCTTAAGAGGCCCCACACGCACATTGACGTCGATGATACAGATTGCGTCAAGCAGGTAGGTTTTGCACATCGGGGTCGGGGTTTTCAGTTTGCTGTCGGCGATTGGATTGGAGCAGGATGATGAGCTCCAGCTTGAATCATCGGCGGGGCGGGGGAGAGCCGGAATCCGCGGTGTACACATCGAAGCCGCAGAAACAATGGTCGGTGTCACGATCAGTGGAGTACGTCCTTCGAGAGCAACGGTTCATGTTCGTGTTGGTAGGGATGGCCATAGCTTCAGTGTTTTTCTTGTTCCTTCGGCCCGAGTTTCAGTTCACGAGAGCACATTCGGAGGCATCAACGACGTTTTCGGGAATGGTCGGGTACGAGTCCGGTGAGGAAACCCTAGGATCCGTGAGGGCATTTGAGAGTGCGCCCTACAGGAATCAACATGCGGCGATCGTGAGTCCGGGAGGGAAGATCCCGCTCGGGCTGCCGAGGAAGGGGTTGCGTGTGGTGGTGACGGGCGGGGCAGGTTTCGTCGGGAGCCATCTGGTGGATAAGTTGATTGCGAGGGGCGACAGTGTGATCGTGGTGGATAATTTCTTCACCGGAAGGAAGGAGAATGTTATGCATCACTTCGGTAACCCCCGGTTCGAGCTGATTCGACACGATGTCGTGGAGCCTCTTCTTTTGGAAGTGGATCATATTTACCATTTGGCGTGTCCGGCTTCACCCGTGCACTACAAGTTCAACCCCATCAAGACCATCATATCCTCTCTTTGTTGATGACGCAATTTGTTATTTCGTTGTGGTAGCGGATTAATTGTGATCCTGAGCTGGCAGGAGTTGTCTCTAGTAGGTGTCGAGATCCAGGGAGCCCCATGACATTGTGCAATGCTGAACACATGATGCAGGGTTTTGTTAAAGAGTGCCTCCACGCTTTATAGGACATCCTGTCTAGCGTGCATGTGATTACTACGGTCATTTACGTCAATTTTAGGACTTCCACCGGCAACTCGTTGGTACCGCGTAGTAGTGGCCCAATTGTGGTCCTGAGGCGGGAATCATTGTTTGTGGTAGTTGTGGAGATCCAGTCAGGCGCGTGATGTTTCGGAGCTCTGAAAACATCACCCGGGATTGTCTTGAACAGGGCGTCATCGCTTTGTAGAACAGCCTGTCTGCATCGCACGTGACTACTACGATGATTTATGTGAAGTTGATGGCTTCCGCGGGCAAGTTTGTGGTCTCATTTGCAGCGTGTAGTTGAAGTGGTTACCTGTTACATTGGCAGGAACAGTATTTGCTGTGAGTCTACCCTGCAGGTTGAACGTAAGCGAAATGTTAGTAATTCGATAAAGGAAGGCTTCGTGTACCAGATACGTAGTTTATCAGATCCAGCCGCATATTTTAGTCTGGAAGAGATTGTGTTCGTGGAAGAGACGGATCCCTGGTATCGGAGGCCATTATTACAATGTGAAAGTGAGATTACTGAAAAAGGAGGTGGGGATGGTTTTCCTGGTTGCATGTAATTATCTGATGGTGGTACCTCCTTGACCTTGGGTTACAAGACCAATGTGGTTGGGACATTGAACATGCTTGGGCTGGCAAAGCGTGTTGGCGCACGGTTCTTGCTGACCAGTACCAGCGAGGTTTACGGCGATCCATTGGAACATCCCCAGAAAGGTATGCATGCATGTGCATGTAATTGGGACTCCATGTTGTAGATGTTGACTCTGGTGCTCTGATATTCAGTCTGTCCTTGCTCTTGTCACGGTTCTCTGACATTTTGTGTGGTGTGTTGTTGGCGGTTGGCGAACAAATGTGATCATCTGGATGAGCAGAGTCGTACTGGGGAAATGTGAACCCTATCGGTAATTTCAGAAACCTGTATACAGAACCAGCAGTCATGATCTAGAACTATTGCAAATGATGTTAATATAGTGGAGGAGTGAGTGGATGTGAAGTGTTTTGAATGAGGCATGGTTATCATGAATAATTTTGGTGCATTGGTATTGTGCGTGTTAGAAAATCGTGCATATGGTTTGGTAGAGTTTGAATGCCAATTTTAGAAGAGATATTTATTTTGGAAGTGCGATGACTTGAATTAAGCACATGATTGGTGTGATTACCAAGCAGGTGTTAGGAGCTGTTACGATGAAGGAAAGCGTACTGCTGAAACCTTGGCCATGGATTACCACAGAGGAGCAGATGTGCAGGTATTATTCCTTGTATTGTAGTGTATTGTATTGTATTGTAATTGTGAATATTTGAGAACCTGGAAATTGCACAGGATGATGGAATTGGAGCATGTGCACTAGGATCACCTTGAAGAATTTCCCTTTTATAGATGGTTGACATGAAGACATTTTGATGAGATATGTATGGAAATCATGGTGTAGAGGCTTTGGCACAGTTAGTCTTATGTTTGTCTCTGCAGGTCCGAATTGCTCGTATTTTCAACACGTACGGACCAAGGATGTGCATTGATGACGGCAGAGTTGTGAGCAACTTTGTTGCTCAGGTAAGCTGATGTGGGCAGGGTGGTTAAGTTTTATGTGCATAACAACTTCTTGTACCACCGTGTCTGCAAAGTGAGAGTGGGCTTATTACTCTACTATTTGTTGGCAATGGTAAACAGCTGGCATGACAATGGAAGTATGGTGTGAGCAGTGTAACAGTATAATTGCATTTGTGAACTTTTAGGCTTTGCGAAAGGAGCCTATGACTGTGTATGGTGATGGAAAGCAAACAAGGAGTTTCCAATACGTCTCTGATTTGGTACAGTGCGCACTGAACTTATTTACCTGTTTATGTTGGTCTCTTGGACACGCACTTTGTAGGAGGCTTTTATGATACGAGCCACTTTGGAATGTGCATATCTTCCTTGTTTGATGTGCTAAGTTTTATTGAGATGGCTGTGGATGTAAACTATACTCTAAAGGATTTGAGAGGGATAAATGCTTCCATTTGAAAAGTATAATTGTGTGGCTGTATCCATGAAGTGAATGGGTGTGTGAGCTTGCTGTAATGTGACATTAGAGCATTGTTAGGTTGTGCAGGCCTTCCCCTGAACCTGGTACAATGCATCTGGTGTCATTGCATTTGGTTAAGGTGCAGTATGTGTTGGATTTGTAGGTTGATGGACTTGTGCGATTGATGGAGGGTGAGCATGTTGGACCGTTCAACTTGGGTAATCCAGGCGAATTCACGATGCTGGAGCTTGCAGAGGTTTGCACCTGTTGTTTGTGGTGTTTGTCTATTTTAGCTCAAGGGCTTATGGACTGGAATTTGGACTTTGAAGTGTGCATATATCATAACTATGAGGGTGGAGCCTGTCACAGAAATAGGGGGTGGTGTGTCGATGACCTGAAACTTGTGTATGACCCAACTTCTGAAATAGCACGGAGATGTCCAATGAGATTTATGATCATAAGCAACCGTTTCATATGCTTTTAGCACCGTGGAGCACCTGGTTGTTGACTCAAAATTGTTGTACATTGGTCAGGTGGTCAAGGAAGTGATTGATCCTGCTGCAAGAATAGAGTTCAAAGAAAACACATCGGACGACCCTCACAAGCGAAAGCCTGACATCTCAAAGGCGAAGGAGCTGCTGGGATGGGAGCCAAAGATTGCATTGAGGGACGGTCTTCCTCGTATGGTGGAAGATTTCCGGAAGCGTATCTTTGGTGATCGTAAGGAAAAGAATTCAGGTTCGGAGTAGGGGGTTAGGGAGGATAATTGTTTACAGAATGTATGTTAGCGGTGGAGTGTTTCTGTATTGCATAACAGCAGTTGAGGTAATGTTGACTGGCAGGGCTGTTAAGCAAATAAGCAACCCACAGGAAAAAGAAGGTAGTCTAGAATTACATTCAGTTGCGGCTGAGACATACATGTACAAAGGAGTATTTCTTCTGTAACAGAGTATAGAGGGTAGTGTAGATTTGACAGTCTTCTCCACTGTCTTCACTGAAGGATAAAATTTATCATGAAGGATGCAAATTTTGGACATCACTAGGTCCGGCAGACTCTATATGATCAATAGGGTCCCTGGGCGCCATGCTTTGGCAGAGAAATGGCAAAGCTACCTCCCGGGAACTTTATGGGTTCTACTGGTCGCAAAGTGTAGCATTTGCTTTGATCAGGTAAGAAGATTGTTTTCATGTGGTCAATTTGGCATAAGGCTGTCACGGGCAAGGAACAGAGAACCTTTATTTTCAAACAGTGTGTTTTCTGTCTCCTGAAAACGAGTGAATCCATCAAACACAAGTTTTGGGAATGCATTCAGGTGGGCTATGTTCGTCATGCATGAACTCAGCGGCGTCTGGATGTGTAACCATGCTAGTTTTCATTGGAAACAAGGTCTCTTTGGGGAGAAATTCTGGAAGAACTTTATCAAAGGGGTTTTTAATTTGGCATCTCCTTTGAGGCATGAAGCTCTTCAGAGCATTTGGATTGAGAGCAATAACAAGGTTTGTAACCAATCTTGTTGGCATGAATCCAAAGTTAAGCACGTCCTTTGGGACGAAGTTATTATGTATGCCAAGGCAGCCTGGGCAAAAGCCATTAAAAGATGAACCCTTTGTCAGTGGAGGCTCTACTCTGTAACTTAGATCAAACCTGGAGTGCCAGGCAGGTTCTTTGCAACTGTGATGATTTGAAAATTAAATGGAATTTGTAAACTTCATGGACATAAGTTTAGGCTTTGGCTGTGGTGGTCTTCTGGTGGTTTGGGAGTTGTCCTTGGTGGTTGCCTTGGTTGGTTACTTTGGGGTTGATTCTTAGTACACTAAACATGATATTTAGTGTGTGATTGTACTTAATGTTGTTACCACCCTACCTTGTTGAACACTAATTTTCAATTCCTTGACAATTAGTGTTAGAAGATATGCTAGACGATATGTTGGAATTCTCCTTTTATCATTGTTTTTTTTCCCCATAATTTTACTAACACTAAATTCAAACATGTAACTTCCACATATTACCATAGTTGATATTTAATGTTTGATTTTACATTTAATGTTACTTTCTTTCATAGGGTCATTGATATTTAGTGTATGCATTCGTATTTAGTGTATCAAACACTAAATATCATATTTAGTGTAGTGGTCTGCTTTACATGGTGGTGTGATGTGTGCAAGGGGTTCCACCTGCACTCATGGTGGGTGCGTTTTCTTGGTGCTTTGTAAATTAAGGTAGAGGGTGCTTAAACATAACATTATTCAGATCCATAACAGTGTTCTGTAGGACTGACAGTATTCTGAGGAATATTCCATCATTTAGGCTGAATGTGAGGAATATTCTACAGAATATTGTCAGTCCCACAGAACACTGTTATGGATCTGAATAATGTTATGAACCAACCCTTTGGTTGATTTATTGTATTTTTGGATTCTGTTTGGATCAATGGCATGCATGATTGGCTTAGTAAATTAGCTTACACATGGTAGAAACATAAAGAAAATAAGTCGCACATCATATGATTATACTACATATATTTGAAAGTCATTAACCCCAAGCACCTAAAACCCTCATTGGACCCACATTTTGCACTCCAAACCACTTCCAAATCCATGCCAACACTTGTTCAAAACAGTCCCCACCTTTTGCCCAAACCATCCCCACATTAAAAGGAACCCTCCACACACTAAAAGAAACTAAGCCGTTATAAAATTTGCATGTGGGATCTTTATGAAACATATAGAGTATAGGCATCAATAGCCAATCACCTTAGAGATTTCGCGCTTGATTTGGAGAAGTATAAAGTGTTGTAAAATTTTCACGTGTAGGAAGACAAAAATAAGGAGGATTGCAAAAGACATGGTAATTTTATTCCTAAAATAATTGCAAATTTTTGGAGCCAAAAATTGGCCCGAACATATTAGCAATGTCTAGAGTCTGTCTTAATCACTCATTTTAACCGCTCACTCCTCATTTTAGCACTCAAAACTAGGACATGTGTCATGGCACTATTGGTTCCGATTTGATTAAAATTTGGTTCTAGCCTAATTGAAGTTCAATCCTAGCCTGATCAAAACTTTGGTATCCTATAAATTGATGATGGGTCCCGATTGGGAATAAGAGCCTCTACTATAAGTAACCCACCCCTAGCTATGTCCAAATGCTTGTCTAAATTCAATGTCACTTTCGCTTAAAACCAACATCACGTTCTTGCATAACTGCCCTGCTTTCCACCAATTTGCCCCTACCTTTGCACCATAGACATTTGGATGATTAAAGGTATGCTCCGGTTACGGGATTAGGAGGTGTGCATGGGGAATGCTTCTAAGAATGGGTTGGAATTAACACCCTCTACCTCATGGCATTGGTCTTTGGTCTCCAAAAAAGCAAAAAAGAAGAAGGAATCAAAGTGCACGTCACCTTTAAGCTCCTTCGAAGTTCACACATCATCGAACTTGCCATCATTGGTTATCACTTCAGTAAATAAGCATGGTAAGTTTGGTTCAAATTTTATACATGCATGTGGGCACATCGGAGATATTAAATGTTATTATATTAAATTTACCATTAGTTTGACTTGCATTCAACGTGTATGCATGAATGTTTGAAGGATTCATGAACAATTATTAAATAAAAATGTTGGTTATTCCATGGCAGTTGTGAGTGCAAATACCAGTGCAAAAGACCCAACGAGGTGATATGAAGTTGTGGCAATGTGGGTTAATGTAAGTAATCTCCCTAAGTTGGAGGTGGCAATGTTAAGGTGACAACATGCTCGAATTTGAATCTCAAGTCCATCATGTTCAAGCTTCAAATCTCACGCTTCGTCCATTCAACTATCAAGTCTTAGGTCCTAACATTTTCCTATCAAGCTTGAAGTTCTCTCATAATAAAATCGTTTCCATGCAAAATCATTGAATTAGGGTTGAAGAACCTATGCAAATATTAACAATTTCAACAAAAACATGCAAGATGATATTTGACCATACCTTTTTTTACATGAATCCAAAATTAATTTTGTATGCATAACATCAATAGTGGTGCTTCTTTTTTAAATAAATAAAGAATTAAGGTTTACAAACCTATTATATCCTGAAACCCCCCAGGAACGGATGCTCTTAGTCTAAATCTCAGTACTTGTTGTCACATTTCCCTCCCACATATCATGGGTTTTCACATTAAAATAAACCATTAAAGACAAACCACACACTTGTACACATCATGTTGTCATGGAATAACACAAAGTCATGTTACAAAAATTTCTTATGTCCAAAATATGATGTCACAAATTTCATGACAACATTTCATGCTACAAAAATCCTCATTTATCACACATCCATGTCAACAATACATAACTCCTGGATATCACATGCACTTTGGTTGCCACAAGCGTGATATTACATAATTTAGAGTGTATATACAATCTTATTATAGGTCCTATTGATACAATTAACCTCACATACTGATCAGTGTCATGACCCTAATTGAAAACCTATTAAGAATTAGCATGTTTGACACCATCTTGATGGACGTTTAGTCCCATATCCTTTTGGCTTTTCAAACGTTAAAATGATTCTATTTCATTTCCTCTCATTGGCTAACCCCATCCAATATATAAATCTATTCAAAATCGATAAAATTATCTTTGTGAAATTAGATGTGAAATTCACAAGATTATGTTGTTTACAATAATTAGATTCACTAGCCCAATAGTGTCACTTACGCTATATTGCCAAGATGTAATTAGCATGCACAATAATTAAGGTGGATCACATCAATTGAGAGTTGCTTGGACTTAAGGTGGACCAAATAGTTCAACCACATATCACTAGTAAGAATTATCATGAATAAACCACCCACCCCCAAGTCAATGAAGATGGCTATCATTGATAACTCAACACTCGAAATCACTCATGCATGAGTCGACACTCTCGTTTGGCCACCAAATGCAAATTTAAAAAATAAAAATTGAAGCATGCTCTCAAGAAGTCAAGGAATTTGTGACATCATGTTATTTTGGACATAAGAAATTCATGCAGTCAACATCTATAGATACTGATTATCTTCCTAAACGGAATCAACGTTGACTTCAATATTAGGGTGGAGAACACCATTTCAGACCTGGGACAACTAACCAACTAATTCAACTATTAGTTAACTAGTTGTCTTTCGTAACTATAGTTGTTCGTGATTTGCCCGCCAAAAAATGTAGTTAACTATAGTTGTTTTAATTTCGGTCTACCAAAAAATCTATTTAAGTATAGTTATACCTAGTTAACTAAAGTTGAGCGTAGCTTGCAGTGTAGTACCATGATAGATCGAAGCATCTATATCTTTTTCTTTTTCTTTTCATTCTTAATTTTAAATTTGGGACCTAATTCCATTTGTGACTTGGACTCAATCAACACCCAATGAGCACGACCTCATTATCTATAAGTAACTTAAAGTATAATGGGTTCAACTGCTACAAGGAACGGTGGGTTCTATTCCTTCTTGAGATGGACCAGCATGGGTGACAAGCATTGACTCTAACATAAGGTCTCTTTAAAAAGTTATTGTAATATATTTCATTTCATTTTTTGAGATAAATGAAAGAACTCACCGGTTGGCTCCTTACAAATTTTGGGACTCTCAAGTTATAGTTGTCTAAACATTTTCTAGTGAACTATAGTTGTTTTTGAATCTGGTCTTAAATTTTTCTAGTTAACTATAGTTGTTCTTCAAATCGGTTTGAAAATTTTCTAGTTAACTATAGTTGTCCCTAAAATGTATTGAAAAAAATCTAGTTAACTATAGTTATTATGGTAGTTGTCCAAGGTCTGCACCATTTTCAAGAATGTGGATGATATAACTTAGTTGGTGAAAAACAAAATGTCGGTAAAAAGTTATAGCAACACGTAACTCCGAATGATAACCCACACTAAGGTAGAGGGTGCTTAAACCAACACTTTAAGCTATTGCACATACATATGGCTATGTGGTTGATATAAAAAAAATCATATGAAACTTTGGGCTAAACATAGGTATAAAGAAATTTTGTTAGCCTCAATTGAATATTTGATGAATATTCAACATCAAAACCACTAGCTTCCTTCAACCAATCCCTAGGCCCCGTGTATGACGACTTGGCATATGATGTGGACCCCACCTTCGTTGCCTAGAACCAACACAACATAGTTGGGTACTAGGCCCAAGCTATATCAAAGCCCCAACTAGTAACAGAGTGCAAAGCCACACGGCCACCTCCATGATACCACCTGGTTCGGTTGCAAAACCGTCACCTTGCATCTCGGGTATTGACCCCCTTTGTATTGCCTCCTTGGCTTTTAAATAGAACCACTCTTTCACCCCCCACCCCTCCGCACGTGAATAGAATGGCTAGAATAGGCATCGATAAACCACCCTAAAACCACCTTGAACCAACCCAAGATAGAGTGGAACCCATTACCCACCCTATATGGAGGTAGTGGAGGCCGGTAGAGATGGCGCCACTAATGGCACCTAAAACCGTCACTCCATGGGCAAAGGCACTCCTACACCATGGGGAATGGTTTGAGGTAGGAGAGTGTTGGCGATTGGGAGGCATTTACAAGTAGGTGTTGGTTTTGGGTGGGGTGTCAATTTTAGCACCCTCTCCCTTAGTAGGACAATTTAGTGTAGTGTTGTCAATAGTAATTGAATTAAATAAAAGGTGTGGTAGGTGTACCTAGAGTTCATTGATAAATCCTACACTCAAATGGTATGATTGATAATACATTCAATTTGATGTGAAATTATATTTCTTAAAACCTATTCTAATATCAAATCATGCAAGAAAGAAGAAAAGAGAACACTTCTGGGAGTCTAGGCATGCAACACTCTCAAGTCCTGTGGATAACACAAAAAAATCTCACAAGGTCAATGGCTACAATTGTGTAAACATGAGAATTTTTGGTACAGCTTTTCCTCTCAGAAGAGGTCGTCCATTCTTGTATGTATAAAGGTCTGGAGTCGAAGGGTAATATACATTTTAATCAATAGATTCAGGAGCTCTTAGTATAATAATGCCCACCATTGTACAATGATTCTTCTTAAGGCACCACCATCGCACACAATGGTAATGTGTCTTTTCTTCGGAATGTACAGCACAAAACTCAAAACTACTTCGCAACTTCAGTTTGCTTGCTCGTGAATATGGGTTGAGGATGGATAGGAAGTTGTACCAGATGACTGCGTGTGTTCTTTTGATGTACCAAAATCAAGAAACCTGAACCCTCCATCAAATGACCTCATAATTTGACATGGCTGTATGGTCCATATCCACTTCGCTAAAGGTAACTTGATCGGCGTCCGACTGGTACAGGAAATCTCCAACCCTCATGATGGTGGTGAGCATGTCCATCTTATGCAATTCAAACTCTTGGTTGAAATTCTAGGTTCTCAATGCAATCAAAGCAACAACTGTACTGGCTGCTATTAGTGCGATTGCAAGAAATTCACAACAAGAGTCGCAATCTCCAGCCGCTGCCGCTTGTAAGTATGGTAAGCTCCATGCAAATTCCTTGACATCTTCCACCAGGGCATGATCTCATCAGCCGAGGTGTGGACAGTCGATACCCTGCATGTCACCGGGTGCTAAACTCGAAAGTATCGAACACATCTGGTCTTTATATACACCTAGAACACTTTGTTGAAATTTCAGGTTGTTGGTGCAATCAAAGCAACGAACGCGACAGCTGCTGAAGATGCGGTTGCAAGAAATTCACGACAAGAGTTGCAATCTCCAGCTGTTGCTGCTTGTAATTATGGTCAGCTCCATCGATGATATGAACGACATGGTTGCGTATCCTCTTTGCAAATTCCTGGGCATCTTCCGCGGGCACAATCTCGTCCGCCGAGCCATGCACGGTCAATACCCTGCATGTCTCCGGAATTTCTAGACATGCTGTGTTCATGTCAGTTGACAACCTCTCATCTAGGTCCTTCTTGAGTACACGAAACTCAAAATCCCCGGCTTTATTGAACACATCCAACACCCCCTCTTGCTCCAGCTTCTTCAACCCCGCCTTTCCGCCTAACCTCCCTCCGATGCCTGCCAACAAGCAAAAACCACATGAGAACCGTAATGCAAACTCCCACACATCTTCAATGTCATTGCGTATTTGAAAGGGACTCGAGATGAAGATGGCCTAAAGGTATTAAATCAAGAGTGTCCCAATGTGAGATGCGAGTTTCTTAAATGGGGGCACTAGAAGCGGAAAGAAAAAACAACCTCCTATTAGTCATCTCGTCGGTTCATTAAACATGTGAACCACGGGAGGAAGTGCCAATTGCTGAACTTGAACAGACATGTGGATAGTTACTCGTAGCAAGTAAGGAAACTGACTCCCAAGTAGGTTAGTCACCTTAACACTTAGATGCTTGAGAATTGAAGGTAGCTGCCAAGTAGGTTAGTCATTACACCACTTAAATGGTTGCGAATGGGAAGGCGGTTGATAAAAGAGAGCAACCTTCTTCAAAAGGACTACTTCTCCTTTGCACTTGAGCGATGTGACATGTTGACGAGGCATTTGGCATGTAGTCATCCAAGCATCATACCTTATTAGCATCTCCAAGAAACAAAATGCCTCATCAACATGTTAAACTCCTTCGAATGTGGAAATGAGAATACCTCTTCGGAGATCAAACCGTCCACTGATGTTGACAATATTCGGCACATCCTTATACTTGGAAGCATACAACAAAACCGCATTGCCTCCTTTACTATGGCCGATCACAGAAACCACCTGCCAGCCACGGAATTGCCAGTACTTGACCACGGACCGCAAATCCTCCGCCTCTCGCCAGTAATTCCCGTAAGCGAATTCCCCCTCACTCTCGCCGTTGCCTGTGAAATCGAACCTGTAGCTGCTAACCCCCGCGGCAGCCAAAGCTCCCGCGATCGACAGGAGCGTGGGAAGCTCCTTGGACGATTGAAATCCGTGACAGAGAATGCACAGATTTTTGCTTGATCTGCCGGATGATGATGATGATGATTCCTGCAGCTGCCCCGCGAGTTTCAATCCCTGCGAATTGAGTATGGTGACCTTCTTGGTGCCGGTGGAGGTCGTCATGGATGCCAATTAGGGTTTGGGGATTCCAATCCATGAAGAGAAGATGGTGCAACTATACCGTAGAGGGGCGCTCTGTTTCGTCGTCGCTGTCCTTTCCACGTAGGATTCAAGTTGCTTTCAACCAACGTGGAATTGACACTTGGCATGATTCTAGAAGGAAACTGGTTGTTTCTGTTGAGAGTTATGAGAGAGCCCTCTGCTATAAGTACCTCGTAGGCTTAAAGAACGTCTCCGACAATTCATTTCAAATTTTCAAAAGAGGAGCATTGGCTACAACCATTGGAGTGATAAAGCCACATGTGCATGATAACACATATTTTCATCCAAATTTGTACGCACTCATTTAAGAGTTCACAACTTCATCCAATTTCATGATTTGGCTATTAGATCCACAAAATTAATGAAATAATCACATATCCTGCTATTTATAGAATCATAAACTAGCAATAGGTAGCCAAATTAGAAATCATTGTCCATAACATTACTCAATTACAAGTTGATGCACCATGGGGTTGGGAATTTGCCAGGCATTATGTCCCTTTTATATATTATTGTCTTCCCTTACAAATGGAACAATATTTATCTTGAGATTTGTTCATCATTTGTTAATTAAATCAATAGTTGTAAGAGAGTTTCTAATGTAACGAGCATATCCCTCAAGCTGCATATGATCCCCGCCTACCACCTGGATGTGCCAATTAGGGTTTATCCAATTCCAATGCACGAGGACAACATGTTGCACTATGGCGTAGAAGACCCTTTGTTTTGTCTTCATTGTCATTTCCACATGAGATTCAAGTGGTTCTGAACCAATGTGGGATTGACGCGTGGTAAAATTTGAGGGAGAATAATTATTTTCTTAAGGACTCTATGATAATATATAGTAGGTATTAGAGCATCTCCAACAATCGTTGGGAAATTATTCTCTCAATACCATTAGTGGGCTTAAAACGGACACTTAAAGCTCAACACCCACTTTCTCCTAGGAAATTAAACACATTTTTAGGACACACTCATCACGTCTTGACCACATATTACTTCCTAGATTAGTTGAAGGCTTGCCTCCAACTTAACTTAGATGCATATTGAAAGTTTGTAGGATTCAAGAATGAAGCTTCTAGGATTTTGTTGTTAGTGAATAGGTGTAAAGCTTATTGAATAATGCTACATAACTACACCTATTATTGTGGGTTCGAAGTAAGCGTGGGTGGAAATTACCATGGCCAACTGGATTTTATGTGTGGATTGAAAACTAGGGTAGCTTCTAAATTAATAAAATATTACTATTAACATGATGAAATGATAAGATAAGAAAAAAGAAGTTTTTGGTGTTATATTGATATTCAATCCACATCAATTTATGTTTGTATAGAAACGATTGATCTCATAATGCTATTATAAAACACATAATGATGCGGGTTAAAAAACGGCGTGTGTTAAGAAGATTCACCTTGACCAAAAGTATTGTGGCATGCCATAATTATAATGGGCCATAGTAATAGGTGTAGAAGGTGTACTCATAGAAAATTTTATATTAATCATGTTGCATTAACTAGGTGGCAACTAGAGAGGTAATCATCATGACATTTGGTGCCACATGACAAGTCATAAAGACCACTCTAATTCACATGACACACCAATTTTAATGTCACTAAATCATATTTTAGTGTAGCATCTTGGACTTTGGAATGATTGCCACCTGTGGCACGATCCTACGAGAGAGAGAGAGAGAGAGAGAGAGAGAGAGAGAGAGAGAGAGCACCTCGGCCTTTCTCCCTCTATCAAAATTGCTTGGAACCCATTAATTCATGCAAGGTTTACATGGATACATTGTAAGGCCAACAAGCTCAAATTGACATTGAGGACATATCACCAACATTAGTTTTCTTTTTCTTTTTCTTTTCTTTTCTTTGTTAGTAATGTGTTTCAACATCACCTATTGAGCTTTTTAAATTTCGTATGTAAGTGAGGTTGGTGTGCACATACATGCACCGCACCGTTTATGGTATTTAGTGTCACACACGTCATAGTGTCACTTGCCCTATTTTGAGGCGTATGCTAGGTTACACTAAAGACCAACAACTTTATTATTAGAGTCACCTCATGACACTTGGCGTTCAAGTGCACTTACTTATATCTTGGCATGAGTATGTTCAATAGTGTTATGAGGTGTATGCCTATGTTACAACAATGGTCTACAAGTTGACTAAAGTGCGCACATATGACACTTGGCATTAGTGTGCTCAAGAATATCTTCCTCTTGCATACTAAAATGTAAACACGTGACACTTGCCATTAGTATGTTCCATAATATCTTCCACTTGCACCCTAAAACGCAAAGTTAACATCTCAAGTACCCCAAACGGTGGTATGCTAAATGTCATAGTGTAAATAAAGTTTCACTTTGAAAAGTTGCTTATGTTGACAAATAGCATCATATCAACAATTAGCGGATTTTACACTTTGAAAACTGTAGGCATCTAGTTTAGGCCCTTTGCAAATAGTGTATGTGACACTAATTACCATAAACGGTGTAGTACGTGTATACGGATGCACTTCATGGCCAAGGATTCGTGGCACTCACTTAAAATCATCCATGCGGATGAAAAAAACGCAAGAATCATCTAAATGACTATTTTTAGGCAACTCGATTCCGGAAATAGAGTCAAAGGCCCCGAATTAGTCTAGTGATGTCACATCCGAATGAATCGGCCCTCAACCCCATAGGGGGGCTTTTTTTATTGGAGCCACTTCATCCACGATATCTAGGATGGATGATTTTAAGTGAGTGCCACGAATCCCCAGCCGCACTTCATTACTCTATAGATGTACAACTTGTATTTCAAGTGGGTCTCGACAATATTGAAAGAAATTTTTTATTGTGCAGAATAATCCGGTTCATCACTAATTACATTACTTACAAAAGTGCCAAAAATGACCGGATATTATAACAAATGTGTGTAAATTTTCCAATTTACATATTTCAAACAAAAATATAATTTTTAATTTTTTTTAAATATCATTTGGCACATTCCCGACAAACTGGTGTATGTCGCGGTACGATATAATTGCACCAAACGCATATTCTATAGCTTTGAATGCTCGGTGCTTTATTTCGGCATCTCATAACTCGTTCCAAGTACATCTACAATGCAATCACACCCACACCCAAAAAACACTCCAATACAAGTGACAACATGTCTTGAAGTTAGCATCTTTTGACATAATAAAATATTACCACAAAGTGTTGCAATATCAATAAAGACATGGAAGAGTTGACCGGATGGTGTGGGTGAGAGAACGGTTAGCTAACGTGTTGGTTAGCTAATAACGAGTAACTCCTACTATTAAGCCAATTCTCCCAACTAGAGTATATACACTATGACACCATGATGTTTAGTTAGCTAGCATTTTGTTTAGCTAATCTTCATTAACTTGTAAGTTAGTTCATTCTCCTAATATGGTGGTGATGGTGGGGCTTTTACAATTTGGGTCTTATCTTTGAGCTATGGAGGGTAGTAAAACACTGACTTTCCAACCGTTTCTAGAGGGAAGGAAACCAAATACACTCTAAGCTCCGTAGCATCCTCCTCCTCAATGTCACTCCTTCTTTATTATTCTGAAACCCTAGGGAACGGATGTTCTCAGGTTTAATCTCACTCCTTGTTGTCACATTCCTTCCCATATATCATGGGTTTTGACATTAAAATAAACCATCAAAGAATTCAAATCACATGCTCGCACGCATCACATTGTCATTATTGCAATGTTGACTTTGTGTCATTCCATAATGTCACATTCTACATTTTTTATCTTTTATTACGTTTCCATGTAAACACTGCACAACTCCTTAACATTATGTGCACTTTGGTCGCGATATTACGGAGTTTAGAGTGTAGTTTATAGAAAGGCAACAAGTATTTAATAATGGCTAGCCCTACTACAATGTCTCGTTGGCATCTTTTGTGAAGGATTGACCTTTGGTAAATCCAAAATGGTAGAGTTGGTACGTCTTTGACAAGTCGTAGTTGGCCTTCTTTTACCCAACAATGGGAAATCATTGGACGGAGCGGCCGGCCAAAGAGCTTGCATCATTTTGATGGATGGTGAAATGTACACATAAAGGTGAGCTCCAACCATATGTAAGTTAGTTGGCGACTTCAACACATGATTGGTGGCCTCCACTAAACTAAGCTAGGACAATAGGGGTGCTTTTACATGCGATGTGTTGGACTAAAACATTCACGGTGACAAAGAATGTGCACAAATTAATTTCATTATCGAGGTGTTTGATGTCCTATCCGATATATTGGGATCATGGTATATTATAGTGTGTGGATGTCAATATAAATTTGAAATGCTCTCCCGGGTGGTTGTATTTTGGGTTCTTTCTTGCAATTGAATTTTCAAATTGTGCCTATATATATATAATTTATTTGAAATACTTGTGTTGAACATCACATTGTTAAGACTCAAGTGTGTTAATGTGTTGGCATAATCATGCAGCGCATGCAAGCTAACATATTTAGGGTAAGCAAAGAAAATTCCAAGTGAATTGGGTTCAACTTCAATGCATATAGGAATAGTCTGTTATTTTTGTTGCAATGACTTTTGATTCCTCGTCTAGGGGTGACCCCCATAATTAAGTAGCTCAATAGTGTTATGGACTTGATGTGAACTACAGTGATTTGTGATGTGAGAGCAAAATATTCTTGTTTTAAAAAGTTTCTAAAACATTTTGATTTGATAAATGAGATGTAATGACTTAATTCATTTCATATCAATTTGTAACACGCTACATGAGGCAAGCGGACCTCAAAAGGATAGTTTTACCTTGGCACCCACTTCCTCGAGAATATGAAACATGCAATCAATGCAAGGTGATTAGCAAATCCATATCGTGCATGCAATCAATCTTCTCATAATGTTGAAGCTCATATGAATACCTTATTCATTATCAAATCGAAGGTTGTATTTTCCTATTAAATCGTCATTTAGGTCCCCCAACTATCATGCACTGACTACCATATCAGATCGAACAACATCTTCTGAGCACATATTAAATCTCTTTTAAACATATGTCTTTCAACATGCACTCTTAAATCCATACCACTCAAATACAAGTGTCCAAATAAAGATTAAAAAAATCGAAATAGGCATGCTCACCATAACATACATGTTATTGTTTGAAGTAACGATGAACAACTCGGTCTTCATTTTGGCTTGTGACCCTTCAAATATCATCCACCTTCTTTCATCCATAGTAGTTACAAACATATGGGTCCGAACTTCCGCCACATCGGCATGGTCACAAGGAAAACGGGGTCGCCTCACTTGGGTGGGGCCACCGATTTCAAAGCTATCATTTCAAGCTACACAATCCAATCCAAATATTCAACAACAAAGGGAAGATTTCAAGGTGTATTTAAAACTCGACTTCGGGCCCGGCGAATATCATCCGATATTCTTTCATCCGTAGTAGGTACAAACATATGGGGCTTTGAAGGTGGGCCACCTTGGCAAGGAAGGTAAAGTACAAACAATCTCAATCCTTAAATGCGGGAACCAGAGTTCGTACTGCGTGTGTAACTAACTGGCGGAAAAGTGGCAAAGTAAGTGACCTTGTGGCAGGTCTACCTTAGTAGTATTGTACTGGAGCCTTTTTGAATCCTAGCTAGTGCAGGTCCGACTACTAAAGTCTTTGGTCTTGAACGACATGCGACCTAATTTTAGGGCATTCCGGGTCTTCGGTATATTTTGCACAATGTGGAATTTTATAGGAAATCTTGACCACGAGGTTCCGCCTCGGGTGCGTTCCAATGAACTTGGAACTCTCAATACTATCTACAACATTTCTCATGTGGAGGCCAGACACGTTCAAAAACGCCGGTTTCAAAATGGAGTTTGGTAAGCCAAGGTAAAAGAGTTTTGGCCTTGGCATCTGGCCAGTGTTCTACCGGGGAGGTTTTTGGGCATGATCGGTCAGAATCCTGGTGGTGCCAAGTCCAACCGCTTACATGTTGTGATCTTTCGGTTTTCTTTACCCGTTCGAGGTATATTCCATAGATCCCTCTAAAAATGATGGGTAAATTTCTTGAAGTCTTGAACTTCAACCTGTTATTTCTCAAACTCAACCGGTTTATGTGGAACTAGCGGTTGGTTCTCCCCGTTCATTGCATGTACCTAACCTTGGCTTACCAAATTCCATTTTGAAACTGGTGTTTTTGAACATGTGTGGCCTCCCCTTTAGCCCCTAGGCCCCTACTCATTGGGGTTGGCACCTACGGGCAAAGATGCCCACATACTAACCAAAATGTTTGATTACGGTCGGTTGCTTTTGTGTGGAAGCTAATTCCATAGCGAAGAATTTTGAAGAATGCTCTTTTTCCGTTCCAACAAAATTTGAGAAGATCCAAGTGTTGCAAAAATTGAACTTTTCAAGTTTGGGCAACTATTGAAACCGCATACTTCAATCTTGAATTGGATGATATAGTAGACAAGGACCTAGATGGAAATATCATTCAGTGTATAGGTTTAGTATACACGCAAGTTGAGAAAATTTCTAGGGGTGGTCAAATTTCATTGATTGGATGTAAAGTTTTAGTCTATACTTCTATTTAAAGCATTACGATGTGCTCGTCTCCTTTGGGGTTCATCCCTTAGAGCAAAACTCTATATTATCTTATATAATCGAGGACGGGTGGATGCCGAAGCAATTACCATATTAAAGCTATAAAATGGCACAACATCAATGACGACATGTCGAATGGACGGTGGGGGGACAGTCCGGGACATCATTCTAAATGCACGGGTGCAATGAGCTGGGACGGCACATGCCCGAACTCATAAACTTTACATTGGATGATGGGTGTCTCTCTTATTAAACTTGAATGTCATTTTTGCATGTCATGTGTGATTGAAGGTATTTCCAACCACTGAAGATGATGGGTACCAGCCATTTTTTTGGCATTTTTTTAATTTCGGACGGGTGGCACAGAAGCGTGGATGAAGTTCGTTGTAGTGGCTAATGCATGTTTTTTTTAAGTAGTTATGTTTTTAGAATTATATGTTTCATTTTTCACCGTTTGGCTACATGACGTAAATCACAATAGTACAAATAGGGCGATAGGCAAATAGGATTCATTGCTCATTTAGGCGATAATGCTTAAAAAAATGTCATTAAATTGGCAACAACCCTTCAAATCCATTGTGCACATTGGCGAGTACTTAAAACCAATTGCTACAAAATTTTCATTGAAACTTCTATCATATATGTCCTCTAAAATTTAAATTCTAATGAATAAAAAAAAAAGCCCTCTCAGACGAGGCCTTGGCTGTTGTATACAAGGAGCCTCCACCTCCAGAAACCAGACTCCAATGGTGACTTCCAAAAACATCAAAAACCTTATTTACAAAATTGCCAATTACAAAACCATGACACAAAACTGTGACGGATGAGCAAACCAACAGGCTTGGAGTCTGGGACTCTACATTTTCAAGTTTGAGCTCAAACAAACTGCAAAACACTCAGCAAGGAAACCCAATGCCCTCTGCCCAACAAGCAAGGATACCCAACAATACTAAACAACATCATTAACCAACAACATTAACCAGCAACTAACCAGCAATACTAAAGCAACTAAACAACATCATTAACCAACAACATTCACCAACAACATTAACCAGCAACATTCCACCAGCAACTAACCAGCAATACTAACCAACAACATTCCACCAGCAATACTAACCAGCAACATTCCACCAGCAACTAACCAGCAATACTAACCAACAACATTCCACCAGCAACTAACCAGCTATACTAAAGCAACTAAACAACATCATTAACCAACAACATTCCAGCAACATTCCAGCAACATCAACTTCAAATCTAGCTAACTTATCATTCAACATGATCTCCAGATTCTCCACCATAACTACATTCACTCCAAATGAAATCCTACTCAAGTTGCCAAGCATACATGTAAAGCACATACTCAAGTTGCAATCATAAATCCCCCCCCCAAAAAAAACACTCATGGAGGTGGAATTCCAAGTATACCCAGCATCATAGAGCCACGATTGTCATCACTGAGGAATATTGAAACTCGTACATAATTTCTTGTACCCTGGAACCAACTACATATTAGATTGCAACGAGCTAGCAATCTCGTTTGTGATTCGCATGCCATATCTCATAAACCTTCTCAAAAGGAAAGTTTTCCAACTTGTAAATTTTTTGGCTAAATATGCCTACACAGGCTGCCAAGTGCTCACTCAAACGGTTACGTAATTTGGACTTTGTGAATGCCACATTTGAGAATGTGCGCTCGTCCTCAACGGACCCAAGCACTTGCACAGCTGCCAATTCAGCCACCTTAAACCATTCGCCAAAGCTGCTCCTCAACACTTGTGACATACTTAGATTCCGCCAAAGCTTGGTTAGGGGGTTGATAGTAATGGGCTTACGCATGGCATCAGCTGCGTTTGCTTTCATTGCCCCTTTGAACAAACCTGCCTCGTGGTTCAAGGCTGCCATCTCCAGCATGGGTGGTGAGTACACTTCACCAACTTTCTTCTCGTAGCAATAGTGGTCCTTCAAGCATTTGAAGTGTGCCTCAAATAGCTCATCAGCATTAGGTTGGAGCCAATACTGGGGGTAGACAACCCCCAGAGAATCCATCAAGTTCGAGGCCGGAAAGCGGCTTGAAAGTTCCTTGATCAACCGATCTGCGGCCCCTACCACATCCACCACAACACCCAACTTCATGGTTAGCCACATAATCCCCAATATTGCATAGCAACATATACCACAAAAACAATTACACAAGGACCAAAATTGCACAAACATGGCCATACCTGTGCAAGAGCCTTTGACATTGTCCACAATGTCTTTGAATGCCTCCCTTGACACTGTTTGGGTGCCGCCATCTCCGTTAGGCATAGTGGCTGAATGGGTGAAAGGCCCACACTTGAAGACAACATACTCACATGCGGCTTCATTCACATCCAAGGCTCCGGGCACCCATGACAGAGACATGCTGTCATGACGGCCACTAATCAAATCTGTGAACTCACGAAATGAATCACTTCTGAAAGAGGAAACTGGATCACAATAGAGCTCGTAGAGTTGACCTTGACAGACCTTCACCGCGGCAAGATAGTCGCATATGAAGATGTCTTGTTGTTGGCTGAATTTCACAAGATAGTGAACTGTTTCAAGCAATGGTAAAAAACCGGCCAAGGCAATAGGGATAGAGATGTCTACAAGGAAGTTGTAGTTACCAATTGCTACCTCCCTTGCCGCTGATGTTGATGTTCCATCGAGCCCATCTTGGTGCATCTTATGAACCAAGGTTCGATACTCAGACATCACCCTCTTCAAGGGTGATAACATGGACAACCACCTCGTTTTGATGTTCCTTATGATCTTTAGACCTTTGGTTTGCATTACCTCTGAGAGCCTCGTAAATTCGATGTGTCTCTTGGGAGACCTTGCAAAGTATTTGTGCAAGTTATGCAAGAGGTTCTCGATCTTGTCGATGACCGGCAAATGCGAGAGCTCCTTGATCGCAAGGTTGGTGCGATGGCTGACACAATGAACCCCATGCATGTGGGGGCTAATCGTATCTTGTAAGAGCCTGGTCACACCTGACCTTGCACCCTGCCACCTCCAACATTGAACATTAGACCACATCCACAAATTGATTCATTGACCAGCAACTAATCGGCAACATTAACCAGCAATATCCACCAGCAATATTAACCAGCAACATTAACCAACAACAGTAACCAACAACATTAACCAACAACTTTAACGAGCAATATCCACCAGCAATATTAACTAGCAACATTAACTAGCAACAGTAACCAACAACATTAACCAGCAACTTTAACGAGCAATATCCACCAGCAATATTAACCAGCAACATTAACTAGCAACAGTAACCAACAACATTAACCAGCAACTAATCAACAACATTAACCAGCAACTAATCAACAACATTAACCAGCAACTAATCAACAACATTAACCAGCAACTAATCAACAACTTTAACCAGCAACATTAACCAGCAATATTAACCAGCAATTCTACCATACATCATTAACGAACATCATCATCCAGCAACATTAACCAGCAACATAAACCAGCAATACTAAACAACATCATTAACCAACAACATCAACCAGCAACACTAACCAGCAACTAACCAGCATTACTAAACAACATCAGGCACCAGCAACTGCCACCTCCAACTAACCAGCAATCTAAACAACATCATTAACCAACAAAATTAACCAACAACATTAACCAACAACTAAGGGAAGAAGGCGAAAAAAACTTACCTGGAAAACTGAAGCGCCATCCGCCCCAAATGATACGAATTTGGATAGGAGATGCTGGGAGGTTAGACCCCCGTGAACAAACAACGCATCAACAATCACCTCAGCGAGCTTTGGAGCAGTGGCCCCTTCCGTGAGACGTTCCACCGACACCAATATAGGAGTGCGGTAGAAATCTTGGACAACGTAGGCATGGATACTTATCCAAGCCTGATTGCCTACAGTAGTAACCTCATCCACACTTATACTAAGAAATTTACCTCCATGAATAACCTCTCTTGCCTTTTGCATAACTTGGGCATAGAGATATTCAGCCATCAACCATCCGGAGTTGTCTCCCCAATGTTTCTTGCTCAAGTGGGGCATCTTCAAAAAAGTGAACAACTCTTGCATGGATTCATACTCCAGCATGGGGCGGCCATGCTGGAGCATATGAAACACCGTTGCAAATTGTGCAATCTTCCGCGCTTTATCTCCTTTGAACTCTTTTTGCACCTACAATGAAGCAATGTGCAAGTTAGATCTTAGATACACACAAGAAAGGCATATAAGAAAATATGAAAAGAGAAAACATGGCTAAGGTGGAAGACACTTACTTGCTGGAGAATAGTTGGCCGATTCAAGGATTGGGCATTGTAGATAGGAACAGCCTTGAGATGGCCACACTTAGGGTTGATGTAGTATTCGTCTTTTTTCACATTCAAGTGTGGAAGATCAACCTTTGCCTGTCTTTTTCCAGCGTGTTTTTCAAGGGTATCGGATTTAGCACCCATCACGACAGGTCTGCCTTTCACAGACGTGCACACAATGCATTGAACCCTGTCCACTTCAGATCCTTTCCCAGCCCGCAACATTTCTGCCCATGGATGGGCAAGAGCCCAATTATCTTGACACCTACGACTAGCAGATTCCTTACCTTTACATTTTTTCTGTTTTTTCTTGGCTACAGGTACCTCAGAGTCAACCCCATTGATCACCTCCACAAGATCAGACTCATACTCGACACATAAGGAGGAGGAACCGGGATTTGGGTTGGATGGTAGGCCACCAGGGCAGATGAGCTTAACGGCCACATTAGCTCTTGCGGGGGTGTGGCAATCCTCCTGACTTTTGCTGCCAGATGAAGAGGCAGATGAATCGACTTTTGCGCGCTTCCGAGGGGATGGATCAAGCATAATGATAGGGCCAGAGTTGGCAGAATTCCGCGAGCTAATGAAATAGCTCTCAAGGACGGTGGCCCTCCTGGCCTTGAGAGCCTTCGACAATGGGGTGGAGGAGGCCGCCGACATTGCGGCTACAGGATCGAACAGGGCGGCGAGTGCACAAGAAGGGATCGAACAGGTTGCTGGTTAATGTTGCGGCTACAGGATCGAACAGGTTGCTGGTTAATGTTGCGGCTACGGGAATGAACAGGGAGATGCACAAGATGCACAAGAAGCACAAGATGCACAAGATGCACAAGATGCACAAGATGCACAAGATGCACAAGATGCACAAGATGCACAAGATGCACAAGAAGCACAAGATGCACAAGAAGCACAAGATGCACAAGATGCACAAGATGCACAAGAAGGCGGCAAGAGGGCGACCAACAACAATGACAAAGAGGGCGGCCACGGCGAAAATGCAGGAGATCTGCCTCGCCCAGCGAAGCCACCAAAAGCGAGCACCAAGGAATCTGCCTAGCCCTCAAGCCCTTCAGATCCCAACTTCCCAATCACCCAAAGGCCAACACCCTTCAGCCACAACCAATTCTGAGTAAGTTAGAATTCTCCCACAATTGCAGAAAGCCAAATTGAATAAATTCAATTGCATTGCACAAACAACAAGAAACAATGAGAGCCAGCAGGAGGATGGAAGGTGAGGGAGGCAATGGCCATTTTGTGAGCATGTCGTCGATGGTCCGCATTTTGCTGATCAAGCCGTATTCAAAACTCAAGGTCGCAATTCAACAGCTACAACAGTGCAAGCCTTCATTCCTCCATCAACCCCACTACCCCACTACCCCACTAACAACATGCGTACAACATTCACATTGGTATCATTGCTCAAGAAAGGAGGAGGAGTGGGCTGCGGGCAAATGGAGAAAGGAGGCGAGCTGCTAGAGACTGGAGAGGCGATTCCCAACGAAGACACATCCAAGGCGGTGAGACCCTGGAGCTCTGTAGCTCAAATTGGCGATGAAGCAAGGATGAAGGCGCGCAATGGGCGAAAACCATTCACAGAGCACAAGAAATGGTCGTTGGGGACGATGAAGGCCGGCGACAAGAAATCATGATGGCGGGGTCCACTTCGCAATGGGGCGCCGCCCAGTAGGTCACCATCGCTAAGATAGGACATGGAGGGCGACACCTCGGCCATGCCCATGTGCATAATGGGGCTAAGTGGCACCCGCCCACCTTATGAGGTGGACGTTTTGGCACCATGGCCAATGTAAACAGGGTTCCATCAACAAGGTTTTTTCGCATGCCTATTTTTTTTGTAGTCTTCTGGCTATATTTAGCCCCTTAAAAAAGGCTGCTTTACATCCATCTTGCATTCACATACTCCACTGGTCCCTCAAGCGTAGTGTGAAGCGAACTTGGACCGGCTCCGTTCTTTCCACCAACCAGAGTGGTTGAAGTGTAATGGTCACGGGCTCACAGTCTCATGTGTGAAGTGGCCCTTAGTATTGAGCAAGACGAACACTAGAATTGGCGACAACTAAATATAATACACTATGTTTAGTGGAGTGGGGGTTGGAAGGGCGCCTGACACCATTTCCATGGAAATGAGGCCCACAAATTACCTACCAACCACATGGGCCCTTACCAACACCAAGCGTGGCCGGCCAATGTATGGACGGAGTTAGAGGCTTAGTGGTGTTGCCAATAATTTCCCCCGCCCGGCCTGTCCCAGCTGCAGAGGGCCATGTGTTTGGAGGGCCCCCTGCACTTGTAAACCCGAGTCATAAAGGCTGCCCGCAAGTACTAACCACACTGAATAGGGCATTTCATGTCACTTACTATTTGGAATTATGCAATGCTATATCTATTTACTGTGTGTCTCGTATTTTGCCAACAAGTGTTAAATTGGTTGTTTGGACATTATAGAACACTAACCACTTTACGTGGTTAAAAATTACATCAATAGTAAAAAGATATAACATTGTGTAATTCCAAATAATAAGTGACACGGAATATCATATCTAGTGTACTCAATAACTTCCCTTGTACACCAATCCCACCTTCCTTGTAATTTCCCAGCACCAATACAAACTGCCCTCTATAAGCGTCAACATTTCCATTACAAGGTAAACTTAAGAACATTTGGGTAGCCATTCCCCCCCCCCCACAAGCCAAGGGCCGTGACTATGTAGTTGTGAGGGCCCTTGATTCTCATGCAAAGGCTATACCATTAACATGAGTTGCTGTAATTTGTGTCGGGCGTATTTTTTTGGAGGTGGGCTTGATGCAAATTTGGGGAGACCATGAAACATTGTTTATACTCTACCGTGTAGGAATCCATGTACACTTTTTCATCCATTCTAATTTTTTGGGGCCCTTAGGCCTTCACCTTCTATTGTGAAGTGAACTTGGATGGTCTCGACTTTTTCAGCCAATGATCTTAGAATGCAATGATCACGGGCCTTCAGTCTCGTGTGGAAGTGGCCCTAATTCAAGCCTTTGTCGGAACACTTGACCATTGTGTCTACTCATGTTAGCCAACACTAGGTTAATCCCATAAGGGGGGGGGTTTAACGTAAGGTAGATGGTGCTAAAACCATCGTCATTTTAAGCACTAATTGTATATTATTATTAGATGAAGAAAGTTATAAATGGTTGTCATTTGCAATTGAGAGGGGTATTCACCACACTAAGGTAGATCACATTTGAATTATATATAAAAAAAATGTATAAGGGTTCAAAGCTTTATCCAAAATCAACATGGAAGTTATATGTTAAGGTGGTGGTCATTATCATGATCAAAACAAAATAATCATACAAGAGTGTTGGGTGTTGGTTTTAAGACCTAAATAAATAAATAAATAACTAATGTCGGGCAATCCAACGTGAATTTGAGCTCGTTGGCCTTACCCTGCTCAAGAATCCTCTTGGTGTAGGGTGGGGTTTACTACCTCCCTTGCGGTGGGTGGGCTCTTGGTTTCCTACCTACCTACCTAGTTTTGTCCATCAAGTAGAGAGAAGATTTCATAGTGGGAATCGAACCGTTGACCACTCCATTAAGAAATGGGGACCTCTCCACTATCACCTGGTAGTTTAGGGTCGTCTCGGACCGGTTTTAAGACCTTATGCTATACGTGGTCATGTTGTGGTCAATTCTAACTCCACACACATTTATGGCTGTTAGGTCGGCTCATGAATTTTGTAGTTAGCGTTTGTGGATCCCAAATATTGTCATCTCATGTTTTAAACTCAAAGTTGAGATGTAAACATTATAGGAAGTCGGGGTGAAGAACGTATTTTTGTGGAACGGATTTACATAGAAGTCTCTTAGGTGTTGTTGATTGTTGAATATCGAATGGTGTTTGTATTTTGAGGAAACAATATGATCTCATTATCATACGTGCCATTTTTGTGTCCATTATTGACTAGCATTGCTAGATAGATAGATAAAAACTCCGGGCCTTGTGCAGGTTGGTGTGAATAACGTGTTTGTTTGTAATGTTAATGGCCCAGTGCCCACTGGACAAAGGGCCATTGGAACAATACTACTCTCCTTTGTCAAGAATAGACACTTTAGTGGCCGATAACCAGTAAAAAGTACTCAGTAAAGTAAGTAGCCTTGCCATATATGACTCTAACATAAGCGTCCAATTATGAATAGTGACCACGTAAGGTCCGCACCTCTTAACGGAAGTTTTTTGTGAATATCTAACACGTAATTATTTCACGATTTTTGATCCAACTCCATGCAAAAAAAACTATATGTTGGATAAGATTGGAAATCGTCTCATTTGGTAAGCAATCGTGAATCACAAAGATGTCTTTTCAAGTTTCATGATGGGAATTGAGGTGTAGAATTTAGAAGAGGTCAAAGTGAAGATTCTTTTATCTTGAGACGACCAAATGGAATCTCTCTCTCCCTCAATTGCCTTAACTATTGAACCTATATCAATATTTATATTTTGAACACATAGGCAAATCTCATCGTAACACGCATCCTTTTTGCACTTAACTACAAACCTTATCTTATACCACCCAAATATAGGCGTCCAATCAAGAAGAGTCACGACCACAAAACACCCACATACTGTAAGGTAGACAACCCTTATTCAGATGTTTTTCTCATTAAAAACACGTATATTTGAGTGGTATGTGATTTAGTGTGGCTCCAAGAGTGGATACCCAAAAAGACATGTGTTCAAGAGAGAATGGGTATGCATACTCAAAATATGATAACCACTCTAATCTCAATGGACAACATACTGTAAGTGGAGAGGACCTATGTGGCCATTGAACGAGCACGAGAATCTTCACTTTGTCAACGACTAAGATTTTCACATGAGCTCCAAAACCTATGAGAAAAGTAACCATGGCCTCGATTTGGATTTGCTAACCATCTTGTAGTATTCATGTGTTTCATATCCTCGGAGAATTGGGCTAGTCGGAAGAAAAAGTGACCATTCAAGGGCCATCTATCCACCATATGAGCGTGAAACACCAAAGAGTGCATCGAACCGGGATATCATTTAATGCCACGGCGGCCTTCAAGAGTGATGGAGTGAGATTCCGAAGGATGGAGAGGGGCATGGGCCTTACAATAATAACAATGATGATGATGATGAAGATCGGTGAGAGAGCAAGGTGCGTTGCATAGTGTTCCTCCCTAGGACAATCTACATGGACTTGTCTCACAAGGACCCACAAGCATGGATAGCATGGCACCAAAACATCATAATAACTACTTCACCCCCTAACTTATGTACGTTTTTGTCCTATTAATTTCTTTGGAACAATGTCAACGACATAAAATTTTACTCAAATTTTGCATGGCAATAAATGACATATATATATATATATATATATAAGAGTACTTGTGAGAAGAAAAAATGAACGTTATTTGTTTGTTTATTTATTTGTTATTGCTATTTTTTGTTGTTTTGTTTTTGGTGCATGCAAGGAGCTTTCCCTTTTTTAAGGCATAGGTCTGTGTGCATCCAATGAACATTTGTGCAACGGACTTGTTGGTAGTGATTTAAAGATCACACCCATATATGTGGTGTTTTCAAATGACTTGGTGAACTTCATGTAATCATTTTTTGGATTATGGAACTTTGAGGGGTCACGGAAGAAGAAGAAGAACTCCGGTCTCCAAAGGAGGCTGGAGTGAATAGAGTGTTTGTTTGTTCGTAAAATATCCTTTGGCCACGCCCTAAAGGGCAATGACGTTAGATGTGAAACTACTTCACCCTTTGCATGGAGTTGACACTACATTTAGTAACTAGTAGCCATGAACAGTGACCAGTAGCATGTAATCGTCATCAGTAGAAATCATCCGAGAACGTCTACGGAACTTTACCCATACGGAGGTATGGCACCTTGTCGTTATTTACATCACAGTATCATATTGATCAAAGCCTGGTCTTTTGGAAAAGATAATTCTCCACAAAACCTGTTTTTTACACATGAATTATGTTTCCACTTTTCCCCTTCTCTTACTCAAAGATCCCTCTCAAAAGCGCTCGTTTCCAATAGTTTTGCACTTTTGTAGTAGTTATAAGTACAGCTAAAAGTTGAGTCACCGTACAAAGGAGGTGTTAAGTCACCTTTGCGGTTCTAACGTTTGGCATCATGTGTTATGTGCCATCAATCATGTTGATGTGAATCTTGCGATGAATTTCGCAACACATTGAGTGAAGCTCACACCTTAAACCTACATGTGGCTACATTGAACATAGCAATAATGTAGACACCTACATTTGAGTGGTATGTGGTTATGTGTGGATCTAAAAACAAACATAAAAAAAGTTCAAAATGCGTCAACCATTTTTCTCGGGGAGGTCACTCCATTGTCAAGTTGAACACCACGTGCATTAAGACAAAATCTACTTTTTCTAAAGGGCATCACCAAAATGGGTCAAATTTTTATCAAATTTTTTCATGAGTAGATATACACGGTATCTATCACATAGTAAAAAATGGTAACCGAATTTGATGATCTCTTTTTTATATAAAACATACCGTTTCTAACTAGAATGACGTAGAATTGAACTAAAACAATTACTACAAAAACGAAGATGACTAAAAATTTCAGAAAATATACAAAAGATACTATCAATGGTTATGTATATGTAGAAAAAATATGATAATTTTCAAAATTATCTATGACATGTAATATAGGGGTAGCAAACTTTTAACACACGTGGTGTTCAACTTGACAATGGAGTGACCTCCCCGAGCCATTTTTAGGTTCAATAATCAACATGATTGGGGGGACTAGTCCATTACCCTATTCCAGGTTCACATATGAGATCGCAGCTACTCTCTCTCTCTCTCTCTCTCTCTCTCTCTCTCTCTCTCCTATATGACCATTTAATGAGCCAAATTCTTTTCACTTTTGCGTTATCATCGTCATTGTCATGCTACGAAAACTGGATGTAGAGAGAGAAACATCTTAATGTGAGCCAAAATTTTAGGCTAATAGTTCACTCTAGGCAATTTAGTGATATTTTGATGAAGATTGTGCTCAGATGAATGGAAGTAGTGAACTATGGACAAAGTTGGGTGGTTAGAACTATATAATCAAGGGCTTAAGAGCTTGCAGACTAAGTTTTTTGGCCATAGCCTAGCCAGAAGGGTAATTTTCAAGTTTATATGTTTTCTCATCATGCGAATGCTAGTTAGGATCTCATCCTTAGTGAGATTAGAAGGCTATCGCCACATCAATTCGGCTATGGCCTGTAACCATCTTCTCCTCCCTCTCAATGTGATAAGGGGAAGGTTGGCTAGCAAAGAGTTAGGCTATTTTTATTTGTAAAATCATGCATAATCTCAGTGATTAGACCGATGCTTAGTGATTAAGATTGGCAAGTAGTCATAGACTAGAAAGGCAATCGATTGTACCGAGTGATTCGGATTCTTTTGAATGATTTTAATCATGATTGTTGAGGCTCAAAATTTGAAGTTTGAAGTTAGTCAATATGTGAAGTGTAGGTGAGAGAGGGCAATAAGCATATTATGGACTCAAGCAAGTAAACTGCTAGGGTGAGCAAGTGAAATGTTTGTAAGCAATCAGAGTTGGAGTGAATGGGAGTGAATGAACTCTGGCGGTAACCTTGTGACAAGAGGATTGCCGAGAGAGAGGGCAAATTTGATGAGATTGTGACCGAGAGAAAGGTCAAGAAGACTCTAGCTTGAGAGCAATTAAATTGTGAGTGATGGCGGAAATAAAGTTACTAGTGGCTTGAAGAAAAACTGTGAGAATCATAGTTGAGCCTAAGTGAACAAGTTATTGGCGATAGGCTTAATGAGAGAAAGACTAAAGATGAGGTAGAAGAAGCAATGTTGTTGAGGCCTAATGTGGAAGAATGTAGTAACCGGTAGAGTTGTTGAGAGCAAATGCGTGTAAGAATGTAAGAGGCAATAAGCAAAAAATTAATTACTCAGCTTGTGAGGAGAAGTAAGGGCAACTTGCCAGAGCGAAGAGCAATAATCTTCAAAGGAATGAGAGAGTGTTGACCGATAGAGAGCCATAAGTCGTTGAACTAGAGAGAGAAAGATAATTTGAATGCATGACATGAAACAATCATTAGGCCATAAGCATGTAAGGTAACTCACCCAACTTGTGAGAGGAGGTGAATACTAATTGCCGAAATAAAGGCAATAACCTTATGGATTTTGAATAAGGGCATGACTAGTAGGAGGTCACGAAACAAGTGATACCCATATGGGGGTAAAAGACAAATAGCCAAGTGAAATAAAGAAAGAGAAAGTTTGAAAACATTAGGAAATGCGAGAGCCTGTCTAAATGAGAGCAAATTGGTTGTGTAATTGAAGATTAGGAGTTGACAAAATTCAAAGAAAGAAAATAGCTAAGAGAAAGTAAATTGACTAAGAGGGCTTACGATGGGCATAGTCATAAGCAAATGAAAGAGGAATGCTATAGCTGAGACTTGGTTGAGAGTTAAGCAAGAGAGATGAAGATTGAGAGGCATGAGATGAGCACAATCAAGATTGTATAAGTTCGATAGGCTATAGCTAGGACTAAGGTTAGGAGATAGCCTAGTAAGTGAAAGGCAATACCTTGTGGTAAAGATTGAGAGAAAATGGCCTAAGTAGGTCTATTGCACCATGATGGAAAGAGACAAAGATTGCATGCGGGAGTGATGATGAAGCCTTGTGATACTTTGTGCATGCAATAAGTTGCCAAGGACATTACCTTGAAAGGAGAAAGACTTTACCTTACTGAAGTAAGTGAATAAATATTAAAGATTATTTGTGTACACAATATAGACTAAGAGCATATACACAAAGGATGTAGCCTATCTTGATGATGTGTTGATGTTAAGTTAACCTATGTGCTTGAATCTTGAGATAAGTTGTCAGGTCCACTGATAATGAAGGTGGTGATTACAATTGTGAAGAGTTGCATGATGATTGTAAGTTGATTAAATGAACATGATTTGAAATTATCGCATGCATGATGCATGACAATTCAAGACTATGCGGTTACTCAAAAGACATTACGCTGAACTTTGTCCTGACTATTGGCCATTGACAATTTGCCAAGCTCTTGAGCTTCACGATTGATTTAGAGGATGGGATTAGAGTGTTAGGAGTCCCAACACATAAGACTGAATCACATACAACTGAGAAAGCACAATGAATCATAAGAGTGGAGATTAGGTTTAATAAAGAAGGAACTAAGGAGTGAAAAAACGTAGATTATTATTAGAATCCTTAATTCAATGTGACATTAATCCTTATAGACACGAGCTCATACTTTCTTGAGACCTAATTCCCTAGGTTGTTTTCCTTGGGTTGATTTAAGTGATAGCAAAAACCTTAACTACAGAGCCCATAGTTAATTACACCATCATCTTCTCCCTCACCATGAGGAGGCAATGGGAGGTGGACAAAGACAAACATTTCTTCGAACATTTTGACTTCATTGTTAAACTCATAGTCTTGTTTCGCTTGACACAAAGATAGTGCAAGGTCAATAGTTCAACTATTTTTTGTAAACAGATAAGCAATTGTTGCAATGATTGTAAATTGTAGCTTTGGGATAAAGTTGATTGTATATTTTTGAAATTGAGTTATACCTAAGTCGCCGATGTTTGGCCAAACTATTTCTTGTTGTGTGGAATCATAGACAATTATCTTCTGATTGAGATGCCTTTACGTGAATAGGAAGTGTGAGCGAGTTATATTATGAGTATAAGAGGTTTGGAATCGATAAGAAATTAATTGAGTTATGTGAAGCTAAGAATTGTTGTCTTTTGGTGTATTGCATTGGATTGAATCCAAGTTGTGAGAACAATTGATTTGAAACGGTGAGTGTAGTGGTCTGAATGTAAGAGAACTGAATCCCATAGAAGTTAATTGAAGTTGCGACAACGCAAGTCTGTATGAATGCGTGACGGGGAGGTGAGCAAAAGTGAATTGAGATTGATAGAGATTAATGATGGTATGAGAATGAAACTGAAGTAAAAGTAGAAGAGAATAGTGTTATTTGTAGAAGAGGAGATTTAGAAGTGAATCAATTTGAGAGTAAGTGGAACTATCAGCAAAGTGTCGATTGCACACTTCAAACTTAAAAGCAAATCTAAAACTATTGGTTGAAGGTGGTGATTGTATGGTTATTCAAGTTTGAAGAACATAGTTAAACTATAGTATCTTAGTACTTTGAGAAAAAGGTCTACAAGCAATTGAGATAGAGCCGAGCAATAAACCAATGGGAAAGATAATGGAGAAGGCTATTGTTGTCAATTGCAAATGTAAGAGTCATCATGTGATAGGAAGAGATAGAGATGTTACCAAGGGATACTTGAGAGAGGGTCCACTTTGAAAAGAAGTAAGTCCTGCAAAAGGCAATGGAAGAGTAAGGGAGATAGAAGGTCAAGGGTTAGTCCGATAGAGGGGCTCCTTGACAATTGTTGAAGCATGTGAAAGTTGAAGATAAAATGAAATACGTTATTGAGCTTGTGATTATAGTTGAGAGAAGGACTATAGTCTTGTTTGTGATTATGTAAAAGTTGAGCTAAATGAAGCCTTTTACCAACTAAAGTGGAATTGTGATCAACCGAGTAATTGTGGGGATGTCATATTATGTGAGAGGAATATTTTCCACAATAAAGCTATGGTATGTAATAATAATAGGATAAACTATGGATTATCAAGAGTATCTAGGCATGAGTTGTCATGAAGCTAGTAGGAATCTTTAATGGATACCTAGTCTAGGAACAATGATCTAGGAGAGTGAAATGCAAGTTAATCAAATTAAGTATGGTTACCATGGTTGTTGTTGATGTTGTAGGTTGTGCAGGGCAGCCAAGCCTATAGCTTAACCTTGGTTATATCTATTAATTGCCTACTTGTGAATAATAATTAAATCTTGGAAGTAACAAATAAACAATTTGTCTTGCATTGGAATCAACATTGACCAATCAATGAAGGAACTTGTTGTGATTTGCATATCCATCGGCCAATGGTCACAAAGACAATTGTTACTCTCAAAAGATCATGGTTACCAAAGATTGTTTGTTTCACTTCACAATTACGAAAATGAAACTTACATAACACAACCAAAAGACAATATTGAATGAGATATTGAAAGAGAAGTCTTGAGAGGAACCCCAAAAGGGTAGAAGATTGAAAGACATTTTAGTTGCATACTTAGAGTGAAATAGCAACCCTTTTGTATAATTAATGAACTGTAATGGGATAGATGCTTGTGACAAACACCAGTTAAGACTTCCTTGAGAATATGTATCATGGGTTTTAGTTATTTTAAGCCATGGCAAAAACCTAACTACATTTGGCGCCGTTCGTGAGGAAGGCATAGGTCGTCTTAAGGCAAAAAAAATTCACAATTAGACACATTAAATGCCTAAGAGAACAACTTTAAACGATGGGTGGTTAGGGAAGATGGAAAACTAGAGGGAGGAGGAATAGGGATAAGATTCATTGTTGTGCAAGTCAAAGTGTTACACAACCACACTTCTCTATCCCTATACCTTCATCATATCCTAGTTTTTATAGGTCATACCATGTACCGAGTGAAGTGGAAAGGGAAAACACTAGACATTTTAATGCTATAATAAGAAGTTTTATGTAAAGATTTAGGAATCTTGGACATTACGTCCATGGACACTCTGATCAAGTGATTGAGGGTTACACATGCTGACGTAATTATCCAAGTAAAAAGGAACTCGAACTAGACGTATGGGTTAGAAGATTGCATGAGTTAAGTGAAAGAAAATGTACGTGTTGTCATAGACCACTGGACTTTTATCCCTTTTGTTGACAACAACAAGGGATAAAAAAAATCAAATTACAATAGGGATATGAACTAAGTCACCATATCTATCTCGTACCATAGATGTTAAGCAATGTCCATATTGTTCTAGTTGGATTTGAAATAGGAATTTGAGAGTGATTAAGAAGCCCGGAATGGGATAAGTTTCAAAGTAGTTAAGCCACTCCATGACATGACATGGTCTTGGCAAGTCACGCAGACCTCCGAAGATGATATGTATTCAAATGGTTATTTATTTGTTGATTTATATCGGCTCTTTTGAGCCAGGTATTGGGGGAATGGCCTTTAAATAACCCCAAACAAGGTCAACATCCCTAGAGAATTTAAAGAACTATTTTTACCCCACCCCTTGTATGAGCCCAAAATGGTTGCTCATATTTGTTTTATGTTTAGGATCTACTTAGAATTGCATTTGGAGTGTTATTGAAACAATTAAAAGTATAAAAATAGTGAGGCTTAGTGTGGATTTAGGTTTAGGCCTTAAGCCATTTTGTGTGGTTAAGTAGAGGATTAGTGGCATTAGGGAGTGTTTTGATTAGAGGAGTAGTGTTTGATGAGGCAAGGGGAAGGGCCTTGGGTTTAAATGTTTGAATTAGAACATGTTCTTGTTGGTTTAGGGGGTGGGGAGTTAGTGGATAGGATAAGGTCCTACTAAGTAGGAAAAGGTTAAGGAGGTCGTGGTTGTGGGATGCCCTCTCTCATCTTCCTTCCTCCTCTCTCATTTTTCTCTCTCTCTCTCTCTCTCTCTCTCTCTCTCATGTGGTGTGTGTGTGTGTGTGTTATGTAGTGTGGTAGAGAATATAGTTGATTAGAGGGAACTTAGAGAATATAGTCGATTAGAGGGAACTTAGAGAATATAGTTGATTAGAGGGAACTTAGGGAATAGAATTGATTAGAAGGAGCTTATATAGTATAGTTGATTAGAGGGAATGGGATGCAGCTGTGACTGAACTGGGTTTAAGCCAACTGCGACTGCAGCTGAGGCTAAGGGCTCGACTTAAGCTGGAATTGGGGCAGCTGTGACTGAACTGGGTTAGGCAGCTGCGACTGCAGCTGAGGCTAAGGGCTCGACTTAAGTTGGAATTAGGGCAGCTGTGACTGAACTGGGTTAGGCAGCTGCGACTGCAGCTGAGGCTAAGGGCTCGACTAAGCTGGAATTGGGGCAGCTGTGACTGAATTGGGTTAGCCAGCTGCGACTGCAGCTGAGGCTAAGGGCTCGACTTAAGCTGGAATTGGGGCAGCTGTGACTGAATTGGGTTAGGCAGCTGCGACTGCAGCTGAGGCTAAGGGCTCGACTTAAGCTGGAATTGGGGCAGTTGTGACTGAACTGGGTTAGCCAGCTGCCACTGCAGTTGAGGCTAAGGGCTCGGCTTAAGCTGGAATGGGAGGCAGCTGTGACTGAATTGGGTTAGGCAACTGCAACTGCAGCTGAGGCTAAGGAGCTCGGATGGTGGGCTAGCTATGTCTATTACCCCAAGTTGAGAGGGATGGTTTGGTTAGATAATTAGATATTCATATAAGCTGGTGTGCATTTGTGTGGGAAGTGATAGGGGTTGTTAAGAGAGCACTAATAGCAGAGTGTTTTTAAACACTTGTAACCTTGTTATGGAATAAATTGGTGTGTACGAATTAATGAGAAATGTAATGACTTCCAATGAAGTTGGTAAGAGGGAGCTATGCAAAACGAATGTGACATCCATTCCCTCACCCGGACTAGGACGCTTAAGGGTGGGCGGTTTGGCCTCACACCTTGATATTCAAGAAAAACTTAGTGATCAAAATTTGGAATACACTACACTGTTTTTTGCATTTAGTGTTGTGTGGCATTTAATGTTGTTACTATTCATTTACCTGCAACACTATCTACCAAACACTTGACAAATAGTGTTCAAGTAGTGGTGGTAGAGATGGTGGTGGTACAACCATGCGGCAACAAAACACAAAACATAAAAATATTATAACACTAATTGTGGAGATGTAAACATTAAGGGCGTCACTGGCATTTAGTGTTGTGGTTCGTAATTAATGTTGACAACACTAAATGCAAAAAACAGTGTAGTGGCAAAGAGTATAATGGAATAATTGTAAGGAACAACTATCCTCTCATATTGTTCTCCCTCTTTAGTATTTTACGCCATTTGTCATATTAACAAGAAGACGACACCTCGATAATATGATTTTTTGTGTTTCCCAAATGTGTTAGGGAATACAAAAACATAAGCAATATGAGCTTAAAAATATATACAACAAGTTTAAGCAATATAGATTGTATGAAATAATAACTTATAACTCCAAACAAATATAAATATTCTCGAAATAGGAGTTCAAAGATCTATGGTGCTACCTACCCATGTTAGCGATTGTCATCTTATCTAAATTCCCTACTAGCTTTTGAAAACTAATAACTTCATTAACACCAAAATGTAAATAGTTGTCTAATAAGAAATTAGACAACAATAATACGTGATGTTTAGCATCACTAAGCTTTATTGTAGGTGGAGCAACATCATCCACATCTACTGAACGCATATCAACATTTAGATCAAAGCCTTGTGCATAATTGATTCCCAAAGCAGCTGTCAGCCATAAACCCCCACCCTTGTGCGTCGTAGTCCAGGTGGGAGCCTAAGACTAACATGTACCAGTTCAAATTTCCCCCCTCCTAAGAGTTTTGACCCTTGAGTTTCCCAGTCAAAAATGTCAAACACGCTTTATTCAATCAATGCAAAATTCAAGTGTTTAGAAACACTTAGTGCTCCTGCAGTCATTATCACATGCACACCTTCTCTAAGTCCGATTCATTCACACTTAAATCCTAGTGCTAATTCACTAAACTATCCTAACTGATTTTTCTTTGGCTTAGTCACACTACTTGAGCCAAGCCCTTAGCCCTGCCTCACTAAAACCCTACTTGAACTCTTCTGTACTCAACACAACCCCCTCAGCAGTGCGCTAACCCTGGCTCAGCTCCCTCGTGGCCTCGGCCCAACTCCACTGTCTTCGCCCTCCTCTGCAGGCTCCTGCCACGTGTCCTAGCCACCTTCACAACCAAGCCGAACCTCAGCTTGGAATCTCGGTGCCGGTTCCGAATGCGGCCATTGAATCACCTTCAGTCTGCTCTAAAACCCGCGCGGTTTCGGTGATGTGTTTGCATTTCTGAGTGGGATTCAAATTCCTCAATCTTCAAAGTCAACTCGCATTCTCATCAGGATCCTTCTCGCCCTAATTGCCCACATAGATGATCAGTGCACTGAGCCCTTTCTTCTGCTGTCACTTGTGTCATTACAGAGCATGGGTTGTCCCAGCCTCTACTGATCTCTTGCACCTTATTTCTAACCCATTCAACTTCGTCATTCCCATGCCAGCATCCTTCCCAGAATCCAAACAGTTGCATTCTTCGCTGCCTGGCCTAGCAGCTAGCATTCTCCATCGAACCAGAGAGTCCTTGGCAGCGCTTCCGCGCACCCCCCCCCCTCACTCACTTCTCTTCCTCTTCTCTGCTCTCCTCCTCCAGCGGAGTCGAGACCCCTCCCCATCAGTACCCGGAAATCCAGAACCGATAAGCCAAGCTGCTGGGCCTCATCTGGTCACTACCCCTACCTTTAAAGGAACAGCCATCAAGCCCTGAATCACTAATAACTTGGCCCTTGTGCATTAAATTCACATGTCCTCAAAACCTAATTAAACACCTACTTGTTTTTGGTCTTTTCACTTCATTCAATCAACACACAGTCACCCAACTCCAAATTAACTAACTCGAATCCTTTTTAAAAGTCCCTGCATCCCAACTTCTAACCAAACCTAAACAAAAATGAAAATCCAGGTGTTGGACATTTTTAGGATTAACTTGAAATGTGAGCACATAATTTGGCTCACAGCAGCATCCACCAATTCATCAATACTCAATTCTAGCTTAATAATCTCTTCCCCTTCCATCTGAATGTAAGACTCGATTGACATCTCGTCATCACCCAATCGCAACTTTGAAATCAGAGCACCAAGTTCATCTTATTCTTCTTGCATTCTATTCTTCTCCCTTTCATCAACTAGGGCAAAATCAACCTTCCATGTTGCAGGTAATATACGCGCCATCCTCCAACAATTCCTGACTATCTGTGCATCCAACTCACTCCATACTTCATAACTCCACATGATAGCCTATTTGATGTTGGGCACCACCTTCCTTAAGTCCTTCAATGTAGCATCATCATATTGTGATAAAACCCACTGCAAAAGTTTCTTCTTGTATTGAATTTTGAAAGATGCTATTATACCTTGATCCAAAGGTTGAACTATGTTTGTAACATTGGGAGGAAGGAATACCAAATTCATGTTGCTCAATTCCAAGGTTGAAAAACCACGAGACTTACCAACTTTGGCAGAGCTAACAACATGTGAAGGTGCATTATCCAAAATCATAATCACCTTTCGATTTTGGCCTTTGAATTGATTGTTGAGCTGCAAAATCCAAGCTTCAAATATATCCCCCTTCATCCAAGCTGTTTTATTTGAGTGCCACCGAACATACTCATGAGGTTGCCACCTTCCAAAACATTGTGGTTGCTTAGACGTATAAATCACAAGCAACTTCAACTTATTAGTCCCAGTCGAATTAACAACAAGAGCAAGTGTTACACGGTCCTTCTGTAACTTCCGACCCTTCACCTTCCCTTGTGCTAATGTTTTATTAGGATGTGCTCTAAAATACAATCTAGTCTCATCCATGTTGTAGACATCTTCAAGCTCATAATCTGACAACAAAATAGGAAGGAGGCCACTCTAACCCTAACCAAGTCCATTCTACACTAGAAACCCTTATTATCATTAAGTTCCCAAATGATAAGTGAAGTTCCCAAGTAGTTCCCAAGTGAAAATGGATGTATTTTAGATGTACATAACATAGATGAAAGGAATTTTAGCATTAATTACCTCATTAATATGACAAAACGGAGATTCTAAATGTCGTATTATCGAGTGTCGTAGTCGTATAAAAGAGGGAGTTTTGAACTAAAAAGTTTGGTCACGCAAAGATGTCTCGTAATATCGAGGGTGTCGTATAAACGAGTGTCGTATTAACGAGGTTAGACTGTACCCTTGTCCCTTAAGTTCTTGCTTTCCTTATATGGTAGGTTAAAACACACAACCACGCCAATAGTCCACGAGGATTTGGTGCTTGGAAGGAACGTTTCTAGGATTGAGTATAAGTTTATATATGGGAAGCTAAATATCAATGCTCGACCATTATTGCATGACTTCATAGATCGAAATCCTTTGTATTCAAGCACAATAGATTTTAAATTGTTATGTTTGTAAGGACACCGGGCTAGAGACGGAGTAGTCAAACCTGCTCATGAGAAGTCTCATCCTCAATTTGCATCCATAAGGAAAGCAACTAATTGGAAAAGCTAGAGAATGTAGAGCCACAACGAGGAAGTATAGAGGGCAATTACGGGAAATAATAAGAAGTTGGGTACAACCATTTTCAGAAGGAGTCAAAGGAAGTCTAATTAAGTCCACATCAAGGATATTTGACACAACTTTAGGACAATTTTTATTGAATCATGATAGAGAGTTTCTTATACCTAGACGATTGTTTAAGAAATCTCCTAATTCTACCTCACGATCACAATCCTTGTCCACTTCTACATCTATGACGATATTCGTTATATCGAGACATTTCAGAGTCTCATTTTATCCTCGACTCAAAGATAAACCATTTTGACTCAACGATTCTAGTGCTTCCCCGTCTCCTCAAGTTGTCATGAGAATTAATTTACAAGCTAACCCGTTGTTTTCACCATACACCTAGCTTGTGAACACAAATACAATACCAAATTTCAATATTGGCAACGAATATGTCACCTAGGATAAGTAATGTGGTTAACCTTCCTCATTTTCAGGGTAAACTAGGAACAAATCTTGATGTCCATGTCAAGAAGTTTGAGATTGTATGCGTTGCAAATAGTGTCCCTGCTAATAAGCTGATGGAAGTATTTGTAGCTACTTTGCAACAAAATGCGATTTTGTGGTTTTCTCATCAAGTACCTTTTAATGATTGGGATACCCTCAAAACTGCGTTCTTATTATATTTTAAACCCTTGGGGGTTTGACAATAGTTCAACGGAAAATTGCGAACAATCCATATGGGTTTAAATGAGAGTGTTGATAGTTAATAGGAAGGATGAGTGATTACACAAGGAAAAAATAATCTTCTCCTTCACCTCCTATAGCTTTTGCATCTCAATTCCATTATTCAAGTTCCACATGTCAATTTGCTTGAGTTGGAATTGCTAACTAGAAGAAATAATGCTTGATTTGATCCAACAATCCATCTTTTGTCACTTGCTTGTCCTCTATTTTTTGTTGTTCTATTTTTGCATATCTACAACTGTGGTAAATTTTCATCTTTCTTGGGGGTGAAATTAGACACGTTGCATGGGACTCGTATAAAAGGCACGAGTCCCATGCAACACGTATGACGTAACACTTGACTACATGTTGCGGGGTGGCTGGGGCGAACCAACCCGTATATTGGTACCTTACTGGGGAGGGCGAACGGTTGGGGATTCGTGGCACTCATTTAAAATCAACCATCCTACATATCGTGGATGAAGTGGCTCCAATACAAAAAGATCCCCTATGGGGTTGAGGGCCGATTCATTCGAATGTGACATCACTAGACATCCAGTAAGGTACCAATGTATGGGTCGGTTTGCCCTAGCCTTGCGGGGCTAGGGGGCATGGTTTACACCAAGATCATGGGCAATTTTGTTGGATGGGCTCAAGATAAGTAACTATAACAATGCTTTGCATGATACTATGGATGTAACCCAAGAGAGATCATAATGTGGGACCATATCTATCTATTTTAGAACACGAGAATATGGACCACACGATCAATTAAATAGACTAAATCACAGTTGTGGGATTCAAGGCGTCCTGGTGCCCCATAATTTTGTTAGGCTCGGCTCAAAAGAAGTGGTAAAAAATGATACTTATGAAAGCCGAAAAAATGTTATCTAATTAGCCATGCATGGAATATGAATATGTTATCGAAGTGGGTTTTTCATCCATGGAATATGGTATGGACGTTGGCCCAAGTGCATATCCAACTTGGACTATGACCTATTTATCGCAACTTTTAGAAATTTCACCCCTCAATCTTGTCTTGTTGTAAACCACCTAATCACATGGAATTAGTATTATCAACTTCTTTTGTGTATGCATAACATTATTAAGTTGCATCATCATCACCACTCCCCCGGAGAAAACCACACACTACACCACCCAAAACTCGAGCCTACAATTCATTGAATTCACATTTTGTCAAGATCGCAACCCCACCCCCGCAATCCAATAGGAAAAAAACTAAATACCAACCCCTAGTGGACGCACTAGAAGAGGCCGATAATGGTATGTAACATTTACTGTCCTCACATCAGGCATCTGAGGCGGCATACACATGAACAACATCACCAACCTCTTCAAACAATGCTACATCCCTTTACTGCCCATACACGCATGCATGCAACAAATCCACCATATAGATATCAAATGCCTCACACTACTCATCCTCAACAACTAAAATTTGGAAAATTATCAACCATCATTACTTCCCATCTAAACAAACACAAACAATAAAATCCCAATAATGCACCCTACAACATGTTGCTCAAACCCACACGGATAGCTTAGATAAAGGGATAGTGCAACCCCCAATTGTCACCAATGGGAATCAAACCCAACACAAGTTGCAATGAGTCAAGATTACATGCCCTCATAACACCCACCCATCAGATACATAACATTGGCAAACACAACTTATAATTCCCCCCACTGGACCTTTAGTGCCCATGTCATTTACCACTATAGGGACCACCTCTAATAGGAGGCAGTAGCACTTGCTTTGCTCAATAAACCTACTCCGGGCTCACATATGGACTAGCGGCTCTCTCTCTCTCTCTCTCTCTCTCTCTCACACCCGCGGGCTACCTAAGCCAGAAGAGAAAAAGAAACAAAAGAAAAGGATGCCGCAGGGTTCCCGGAATACTCCGGCACTAAGACACTCCGGCACAATGCACACTCCTGGCTCACACGGCTCACAACGTTAATTATTGAGCACAATTTCAATTGTCTTTGTGAAGATACGAGCTACAATTACCTACAGTGACGGCAAAATGAGCAAATCAAGCTCCACCACCGATGAGTTCAAGGTTAAAAACTAAGTCTAGTATGCGGATAGACTACACCGGTGAATTGGCTACAAACTCGAGTTGGCGAATGTATGCTTGTGTTGCATGTTTCTTTCTATCTATCAATCTTTTGAACTATTTGCATGTGATTAAAATAGCTTAAGTAGAGATGGTTCATATTGCCTATCTCTAAGGAAAGGGTAAAGCCTTGTTGACATCAATAACAAGCAACAGGTATGCTAACACCTGATGTACGCTCTACTATACTTTGTGGTATTCTTGGGGAGCATGGGCACAAGTGAGGACCTCTTCTACAAGTGTTGCATGCCTTCCGAAGATATGTCCACTCATTTCAATTTCCCAAGACATTACTCTTTGAGTCCGGAATATTGACTTTGAGTCTATCTTTCTTGCTTTACATTGTTATTTCTCTACACTTCAATTGACTCCCGACTTGTACTCTACACACAATTTGTTGCTACGGCAGTCGGTGAAGAAAAACATGCTTAAAATAAAACGACCGTAGAGTCGTTGAGCTATGGGGGAGTAATAGATTCAAACTTTAGTTTAATAATGGGTTCCTAACCCCTCTTAAGCGCTTCGTAGTGACCAGATGCAGGGTTGTTATAGTTTTGTACACGAGTACAATAACCCGGAACTATGTCACGACAAGATGTAACCATAGCTAGTTACACTCTGTCTATTACCAAAAAAGGATACAATTGCCGGTATTTTTTGATTGGTAATAAAGGAGTTATATCAACTGCATTTCTTGAGTGAGAATTTATCTTACATGAATTACCAATGTGTGAGGTCTACGATTTGTTTCCATAAATCGAATGGAGCACTTTATAATCTACCTTAACATGCTTATGCAGAGGGAGGGTGATATGCTCTTTTCAATCTAGACATGTATCTGGTTTCATGAGAAATAATAGTACCATGAGATAAATTAAAATTCGTTCATGATCAGCTCGTTGTTAATAACAAATGATGACATGAAGTAATTACACCATATTTCACCTCGAAGGTTGAAATAACACGATGGAGAGCGAATGGTGACTTGTGACTCAATTATCGGGACCCTTCTTTGCAAGGGATGTATGTTGTCATTACCTAACATAACTCTACAATAGCGATGACGTATCCTATCACGACATGAGATTTATCAAGACAAGATTAGTCATCTCTCTCTCTCTCTCTCTCTCTCTCTCTATGGTGAGGCACCGGCAATAGAGTTACATGCAGTGACGAGGGCGCCGACCCTAGCCCCAACGTGTTGATTAAGTTGAGGTTAATTCCTTCTATGTGTGCAAGGGGTTATAATAAAATGTACATTGTACTTTTAATGATCACATACATGGTTTCAATTTTCATCCATCATGCAATATTATACCAAGAATATGGGCGTCACTCAAGTCCTTATATAATATCGATTCATGACACATGCCCCTCCCAAGTTTGTTGTTAGTTCATTCCAATTGGTCTACTCAAGGTTGTTTGAGATGAAGCAACAACAAACATATAGGGGGTCAAGTTTTTATGTTGGATGGATGAGAGGTACACTCCTATACGATAATTCCCTCTATCCTAAAAGGGGAGGGTAAAAACTCAATCAAACATTGTATAGTCCGAATCATGATCTTTAAAACTAATTCTGGTGTCAAATCAACGGAAAAAATAACCTCTAGATTGCATACTATTTCGGGGCTTTTATGTCGGATGAATGAGAGGCAAAGCTTGTATGTGATAATTCCCTCTCTCCCCCCGTCGGTAGGTGTCACAGAAGTTTATCCAGTTCAAAGCTGCTTTAGGGTTGACCAAACACCAAGCCTTGAATACAATTTTTTCCTTCCCATTAACCCCATAATAAATATTCTACTACCGTCACCTAAATATCATAATCAATGTAGCTACATGAAGCCTCTAAAATCTGCTGCGCACAAATAAATGGCCATAAAGTTGGAGACTTGTTCTTGAGTCATGTTCATTGCAACACCGCTTAGGCACTTTACTTTTCATAAATTTCACACGTTTTCTTACAACATCCATTTACCATCCCTTCCGAGAAGTCATTCCAACCCGTGTCGGTCTTGTATATGGTATCCTAGCCTATGACCGAGAGCTACACATTGGTGAATTTTCTTGATGACCTCTTCTATGGTAATGAACGATTTAAAATTTTTCATGCAAGGTAAAATGAAATATTTGTCTATTTCAAAAATTTGGAAAATTTTAAAATTAATTTTGAATTAGATATGATTTTTTAAAGATTTTCCCTAGGGTATCTTATGATAGACCTAAAGAAGACTATGTCAAGAAACATCCTAAACGAACAACTAATCTCATCCAACACGTTGTGGCAAGGTCTCATGTGCCTTGAACCGAGACCTATGGGCCTCAATGACCACCTTCCTCTCTCCCACCACACCTCTCATGTGCCTATGACCGAGACCTCCTTCCCCCTTCCCCCTCTTCCTCCTCCTCCTCCTCAGGAATGAGTCAACCTAGGGAACATTATTGTCTAATTTGTTCCCTAGAGCTCGGTTCAAGGTCAGGTGTCGGTAATAGGCTAGGATACCATATAGGTGAATGCATGGATTTGATAATTGACATCAATATTGTTCTTTTTTGGTCCCTTGAAGCTAGCCCAAGCAACGAAGCCAAAGATAGAAAATTTGGGACGGGGAAAGGAGGTATTGCCCTATGTTTTCACCCTAGATTGCAACCATTAATTTTGGACAGAGGCTCTATGGTAGGCAACACAATTCAATGGATCATATTCAAAGGACTAGAAGGAGGGCACCTTAGCATCCTTAACATTTATGCATCCAACATGGCCAGTGAAATATGTGCCACGTGGAATGAGATTTTCCAATCCCTCCCAACAGATTGCATGTGGATCATGACCGAGGATTTTAACATGGTGGAAAACCCGTTAGATAGGTCCATGTCAGCATGTAGTCGGCTTATGGGGCTAAAGGAAGAATTGGCATGGGCATATATTAAAAAATATATAATATTGAGGATTATTTTAGCAGGTCCGATGGCCCTCTTTACTCATGGGACAACCTCAGGGAAGATGGCAGTAGAGTCTTGGCTAGACTAGGTACATTTTACTCTTTCTCGAGCTCAATGCAAAATCCATCTTCTCATATGACGCTGTCGGGTAGAGAAGTCTTTGTTTTGGAAAAATACTGGATTTCTGGCTGCAATTAGTTTTGGCATAAGACATGGGAGACTAAGATAATGTAAGAAATATTCATCTTTGAATACATCATATATACAAACCCATATAAGTTTTACACATATCTTCAAAATCCCGGATCTCTCTCTAAAATTGTAGCCAAACTTTGAAGAACCACCAAAATAACATAAATACTCCAAATCAAGAGTGCTTTAGCATTTTGGAAAGCTATCAAAATGCTTAACAAAATAAAATAGATATTAAATGTTAGTAAAATACTGTCCAAGTTTCATAGCTTGTCAAAGGTCATACTCCCAAATTCATTGTTAGCTGCACATTTCTTCACTTCATAGGACGTTTTGGTTTCATATAAGCTTTGTTAATGCCAAGTGATAGCTTTCTGAAAAGCTAACAACATCACACATGTTCTCTCCAAAATTCATTTTCAGAATCCTTACCAAACGTTTTCTATGCTCTGTTGAAGTTGGTACACACTTTCATTGTTGAATCTAGTTGGCAGCTTAACACCCTCTTGCCTTAAAAGCCATAACTCTCTCTTCAAAACTCTAAATCAAGAATTTTAAAGCTTCATAAAGAGCTGATACAATAACACATCACTCGTTCAAATTTCATAAACAAAAACACTATACATAAATTTCTACAAACTTTTGAAATCATGGTCTTCTAAATTTCTTTACAACAAACATAGTTTCACTCTAACACTCATAGAAATCACATACGAAGTCCGAATGAAACGTGCTATAGCATTTCGGAACCACACCGACAAGATGTACCAACTCTCAAATTTTCATAGAAAAATTCCAAGTACACACTGAGATCTCCCTCTCCACACATACACACCTCCTTGAGGAGAGAGGGGCCGACCCCTTAGCCTCCTCATCAAAGTCAACACTAGCCCAAACCTATGTCACATGGGCTCCAACTAGTCATTGGCTAACCCCTATAGGCTTACTTCATCTTTATCTATCCCTTAATCCTTATCTATCATTTAATCCTTCTCATTCCCTTATCTTAGCCATAAGGCATCAAAAGTCAACCTAAATGGTAAACTATGTCTATCTTTTATTTACCAAACTTCAAACACACAAGATGAAGTTTGAAAACATTAAAACTAAACTCATAACATCAAAGAAATGTCTAAAAAGAGGTTGGAAATAATTCCAAAATGAATTCTACTCCAACTGCAAGAATTTGAGAATGCTTCGAAGAATAACTGCAATGTAGTCCGCACGATCAGCCTTAGACAATGAATAAACTGGACCTTCAAGCCAACGTTGATGGCCTCGACTTCCTTTGATAGGCCTAAGACAACAAGAGTATTGATCATTATTTAAGCCTTCAAAAATTCTTCTAAACGTCACATCTCGAGTGCTAGGTTCAACACATCCAACCTGCAACAAAATCACCAATGCACGAGCATTTTGTTGAAGGTTTCCGTGCCACCGCTGCTCCACACGAGGTTGCTTTGACGGCCGAGAAGGCCCAGCTTTTTCTTGTGGACGTTCGTGCGATGGTGCAATACTAGGTGGCAAAAGAGTACGAATCGGCAGTTGAAATAGAGAAAATCCAGCTGAAGCTCTGGATGAAGTTCATCTTGACTCTCGGAAATAACTCTCCAATTCGACATGTACAAATAAAATAAAAATAACTACATCAAATCGGTGAAGCTCTGAAATGGTCCTTCCTCTAATAACATAAATACTTTCTAGCAAGAAAACGTCATCTTGAAGTTTTTCCAAAAGTGTGATTCTTTCTTCCAATCAAAATCCACTCAAACAAAATTAAAAAAACAATGTATAAACAATGGATGGGATATAAATTCCTTCAGCATGCTTTAATAAACGCCAAGCCGCGGAAGCCCAACTGGTAAAGTGCTTCAAGCGCCATAGCACTGGTCCGGATTCGAAACCCTTTGAATTCGTATGAGCGGGCGAATGGCCACGTGGCTTGGTACTGCTGGTGAAAACTAGGCAAGTAACTACCAGTTGGCGCCACCTACCCCCTGAGCATGTGAGAAGACGCAGAGACTCCAAGTTACGTGGTTATAACTACGGATCTTTCTCTTCCCCCTTCATTCCTCTGATCTTCCCCTTCCCTTTTGTCTATATTATTATTATTATTATTTTATTTTTTTTCTTTAAACCCTACTCTCAAACCATTCTACACTATATTTACATATTAAACCATTTCTCGTATGACATCGCACTACAAGATTCTAGGAGATTCTACCTTCTCTAACCACCACATAGTCTCCTTTCAAATTAACCTTAGTAACAATTCCCCAGGAGGTTCCTCATAGAAAGCCAACGGGAGATAAGGATCCGATTAAAGCATTATGGGAAGCCTCCCCTCCACAAATACCTTTTTTATTAAACTGCGGAAGATGGTCAAGTACTACAAACAATTTTGCATGGCTAAAGCAATGAAAAATAGATTGGAGGAAACTAGTTTGAGGCAATATTTAGAGTTTTGGCAAACTGTCCTCCATTCTAATACAAAGAATGAAATGGCTAAGGCATGGACTAAGAGACTTAGGGATAAACTTCACAGGATAGCAGAGAAGAAAGAGGAAGGGCGTAGAATTAGATCCCGAACCCGATGGATGCAATCAGGGGATAGAATGAATAAACACTTCTTCTCCTCAGTAAGGGAGCGACCAACGGGTGGGTTAATCACGAAACTCTACGATGAAGACAATATAATTGTTTCATCAAGCACGGACCTTGTTAGAGTCTGCAACTCCTTCTACTCCAAACAGTACGCACGTCTAGTCATGGACAAGCAAAGACAGAAGCACATGGTAGAGCTGTTAAGTTACCTACCAAATAAATTTTTATTAACTGCCCAAAGGATTATTATGAGCCCAAAATGGTTGCTCATATTTGTTTTATGTTTAGAACTTACTTAGAATTGCATTTGAAGTTGTTATGGAAACAATTAAAAGTATTAAAAAGAGTGAGGCTTGGTGTGGAGTTATGTTTTAGGCCTTAGGCTTATTTTGTGTGGTTAATTAGAAGCTTAGTGGCATTAAGGAGTGTTTTGGTTAAGTGAGTAGTGTTTGATGAAGCAAGGGGAAGGTCCTTGGGTTTAAGTGTTTGAATTGGGATCTATCTTGTTGGTTTAGGGGGTGAGGGTTTAGTGGATAGGATAAGATCCTATTATGTAGGAAAGGGTTTAAAGGGTGTGTGGTCTTGGGTGCACCTTCCTACTCTCTTCTCCTCACATCCTCTCTTCTCTTCTCTTCTTCCTCTCCTCTCTCTCTCTCCCTCCTCTCTAGGAATTGGGAGCTCTTAGAGCTAAAAAAGAATGTGTGAATTAGGTAGTAGTTTAGTAGAATTAGTGGGTTTTGTGAGAGTAATTAGTTAGGGGGCTTGTAGAAATTAAGTAGGTACGGGTTTAAGCAGCTGGAAGTGGAGTTTATTCAGACTAGGAGCTGTCCTCGGCAGCAGCTGGAAGGAGAGTTTATTCAGACTGGGAGCTGCCTCGGCAGCAGCTGGAAGGGGAGAGTTTATTCAGATTGGGAGCTGCCCTCGGCAGCAGCTGGAAGGGGAGAATTTATTCAGACTGGGAGCTGCCCTCGGCAGCAGCTGGAAGGGGAGAATTTATTCAGACTGGGAGCTGCCCTCGGCAGCAGCTGGAAGGAGAGTTTATTCAGACTGGGAGTTGCCTCGGCAGTAGCTGGAAGGGGAGAGTTTATTCAGACTGGGAGCTGCCCTCGGCAGCAACTGGAAGGAGAGTTTATTCAGACTGGGAGCTGCCCTCGGCAGCAACTGGAAGGAGAGTTTATTCAGACTGGGAGCTGCCCTCGGCAGCAACTGGAAGGAGAGTTTATTCAGACTGGGAGCTGCCTTCGGCAGCAACTGGAAGGAGAGTTTATTCAGACTGGGAGCTGCCCTCGGCAGCAACTGGAAGGAGAGTTTATTCAGACTGGGAGCTACCCTCGGCAGCAGTTGGAAGGGGAGTTTATTCAAACTGGGAGCTGCCCGCAGCTTGTAAGGGGAATACTTAGCTTGTTGGATTAGGAGAACGGGTTGGGTTTGGAGTAAGGTTGCATACCTTGAAATAGTGTGGGATCTATGCAATTGTCCAAGGGGTTGAGATTGCAATATTATAAAGGGAGGAAGAACATACTAGGTTGACAATAGATTATGTTACAGCTAGTTAATAGAGTTAGCACATAACGTTAGTTAGATGATTAGTCATTAGTAAGTTGGTTGACCACTATACATTATAAGGTGGCAATAGGAGATGGACTTGTGATTGAGTTGTGTGGAATTGTACTTGAGTACGCTAATAGCGCCATGATAGAGAAGAGTGTTTCTTAACACTTGTAATCTTGTTATGGAATAAATTGGTGTGCAATGATTGATGGGAAATGTAATGGATTTTTACGAAGTTGGGAAGAGGGAGTTATGTGAACATGAATGTGATCCCCATTCCCTCACCCGGACGAGGACGCTTAAGGGTGGGTGGTTTGGCCTCACAATTATGGATGCCATGCTTACTAAAGAAGAACTTACCAAAGCGGTCTAGGCGCTTGCAAAAGGAAAAAGCCTAGGCCCGGATGGATTGATGGCCGAATTTTTTCAATCTTACTGAAGCTCCATGTGCGGTGACTTCACAAGGATGGTAAGTAAATCCCTAGCAAGGGAACAGTTCCCAAAGGGAGTAACAAGAGGACGTATTGCATTACTATTCAAAGAGGGGGACCGCTCAAATTTAACCAATTGGCGACCAATCATGCTCCTCAACACCACCTACAAGATTTTTGCTAAGGCCATCCAACGGCAACTCCAACCACTAATGGTAGAGGTAATGGACAGTGACCAAACCGCCTTCCTACCACTTCGGTTCATTCTAGACAATATCCTACTTACACACGAATCAATTCAATGGGCAAAGGAGTCGCGCCAAAAGTCCATTTTCCTTAAACTAGATTTTAGCAAAGCCTATGATAGAGTTGATTGGGCCTTCGTATTCCAAGTGATGAGAAAACTAGGAATGCCAAGCACATTCATAAAAATGATTAGATTGTTGTTTCATGATGCAACAATCTTTGTTAATATCAATAACAGAGCAACAAAACCCTTTGGACTTCATAGAGGAGTTCGCCAAGGTTGCCCTCTTGTTCCCTATCTTTTCATTATAATGGCAGAGGCACTAAATGCAGCAGTTAAACATGCAATGGGAACTGGTAACCTCAAAGGCATTACCCTTCCACAAGGCAATTCCCAACATATCATTAGCCAATATGCTAATGACACATCCTTTATTGTTAAGGCGGAAGAAACTAGCGTAGATTACTTTGTAGGAATCCTTCACAAGTTTGGTATGGCCTCTGGACTTGGGATCAACTAGCATAAGAGTGTGGCATATTGGTGTGGCCAAGGACGACCGCCAAGGTGGGTGGAAAAATACCAATGGAAGTAGGTTGCTACCAGAGATTTATCAAAACTTCTAGGCACACCATTTGGTCTTCAATTGGAATTGCAAGACGTTGATCAATTTATGGTAAACAGGGTTAAGGACAAACTCAAGTACTAGAGCTCCACCAACTTGTCCCTTGCAGGATGAACCCTCATCCACTAGTAGAAAAAAACAGTGACCAATTTAACAAAACTCAACGCAAAAGTGTTGATTTTTTTGTTGATTAGGACGTGTTAATTTGGGTATTTTTAACACAAAACTGTTAATTTTTTAACAAAAAAATGTCAAAGTTTAACAAAAAAATGTTGATTTTGACCTCTAGGGCGGTGCCACGTGTCCTACAATCCAACTCCCACACGGGGGTACACCCTAGTGCCACATCACAACGGCCACATGGAAAGCGAGGCCTCCCGGGTTCGAACCGAAGACATCGTGGTTAGAGGCCTTGGCTCTTGCCAAGGCACCAACCACTCACTATGTGTGACATATGCGGGATTAAGAATTTACTTAACTAGCTTTTCAGGTTTCTTCCAATTCTTTTTAAAAGTCAGCAGACTTCAGAGGCGATTCAGACCTAGTAAAAGATTTTTTTTGGAAAAACTTCGAACTAGAAAAAGTTGACAAATCAAGTTTGTCAACTTTTTCTAGTTCGAAGTTTTTCCAAAAAAAATCTTTTACTAGGTCTGAATCGCCTCTGAAGTCTGCTGACTTTAATAAACATCGAATTGTGTACTTATTCTATTCTTAAATCTACATTGTATATTGAAGATTTTTAAAGGTTTATAAATATTTTTAATAATTCAAATTTTTTTCAGAAGATTCAAAAAAATTCCCGATGTGGTAATTGCACTATCCAAATCAACAAAAAAGAATGACAATTTTTTGTTAATTTGGGTACAATTAACAAAAATTTGTGAGAATGGACGTTACAGTATCCAAATTAACAAAAAATTGTTAATGTTTTGTTAATTTGGACACTATTTTTCTAGTAGTGATCGTTAACCAAGTTTTGATGTCATCCCTGTGGTATTTTATTGCAGTTTGGGTTGGGTCAAAGAAAGTTCTAGGGAGGATTAGAACTTTACTATGCAACTATCTTTGGTCTGGATTGGAGAATACATCCAAAGCACGAGTAAGTTGGGATGATTGCACGATGCCTAAGAAAGTAGGGGACCTTAGTCTTATCTTGTTGGAGGATGCTATGAAAACCCTCATGAGCAAATGGGTTATTCAAGCCCTACTTCCTGGCAAATCAAACCTTCAAACAATTTTGAGATACCGCATTGAGTAGTTGCAACCTCCACGGGGTCCCTCCTCCTTATGGTTGTTCTCCCCACAATTCTCTACAAAGGGAGGGTCCAAAGTTTGGCACCATATTACCCAATCGTGGAAGGTGATGGCAAGAACCGTGGCATACCTCTCCCCAACAACTCCGGAAGACATTATGCAACTCAACCTTTGGTGGAGGACGGAATACCAAGGTTTACACTTTGGCATCATCATGAGCAAGGCCTACACCTTGTACAAGAATGGACTAAGGTACTTCAGGGATATCTGGGACCCATGGAAACACGATTTTCTAAATTGGGAGGATGCTAGAGTAAAGTTCTCCTTGGAAGAAGTCCATTGAGATTTCTGGCTTAAATTAACGGAATTCTACATGCCTTTCCGAGATAGGATGCTCAACCAACAAAATGCCCAACTCACTTCACATGAATGGGTTGGCCTTTACAGGAATACGGAGGATGCATTACCAGAATGGGTAATTTGCGTTGGTTACCTTAAGGAACATAGGCATGGCCCAATTCAATTTAGCGCCGAGTTCATGAATACTTTCCCCAAATCTATTGTGGGCTCACAATACTTTACCCTTACTGAAATTAAACCGAACACCGAAAATGCAACTCCACCTATGGCGTTTGAGGGTTGGATGACGCGCATTAGGGTGGATAGCCTCACAAGAGGAAGCAGTAAAACCAAATTCAACTTGTTCTATGGGAAACTTGATTAGCTTTTCTTTGACCCTGCTCGTTGGTGGTGGCCAAAGGTTACCCCCTTCCTCGCTTACTCGGCCAAAGAAAGGAGGAAGTGGATTACTAAACAAACTGCCCTTAGGAAGCCAATTTCGCACAAATGGCATAATGAAATCCCCCCCCCTCCACCTCCCCCAAGTGGAATACCATCTGGCACAAAGATAAGGCACAAAAAGAGGCGGTTTTCCTCTAATCGGTCATTCACAAGGTGGTTGCGGTCAATGAATGGCGTGGTAAAATCTCGGTGGAGATTGACAAAAGTTGCCCTCATTGTGGCCCCCAATCGGTGGAATCAGTGGAACATAGGTTCTATAGCTGCCCACTGGCTCAACACGGGTGGCGATACACTGCCAACATCATTTGGCAACTCTCTTCGCCAAAAAGAAGAATCTCGGCCCGCGGAAGTCTTTCTCTATGATGCAATGTTTGTTTGATCAACCTCTGTGTAATACACTTAAACGGTTCAAGCGCATCTAGTTCTTTTTGAGAAGCGGGCTTCCGTGGATTATATGGCGTCAACGAAATGATCTAGTTTTTAACAATCTGCAGTGGCCCATTGAGAAAACACGTCAAGACATTTGGGACGCCTTGTAGGATTATGGTAGGATTGAGTGGAAACGAACTCTCATGGATTTGGAAGAGGCCTTGGATGTGGCCTATCAGGACATCCTTAAAGAATTTGATTTGACTTGGGGGGTCAAAAGCCTTATTGTGACCCGGAGTAACTTAGTTGTCACTTGGATAGCTAAACCGAAATGGGCATTATTTCTTGATTCCACTTGGGCTGCACTGGCTCGCCCGAGTTGGTTGTATTTTGGGTTCTTTCTTGCAATTGAATTTTCAATTTGTGCCAAAAAGAAAAAGACATCAATATTGTTTTCCCCCTTTGATATGACATTTTGGCCTTAAATGTCATATTATCAAGGTTTTTTCAAGAAATTGGTTTGTTCCATATGTAAAATGTCATTTTGTATACACAATGAAGATACATATGTATGAAATAGCGTTTTTTTAATTAAAGAAATGCTCACAACGTCACAATTTGGTGGAGTTAAAAAATATATATAGTCCCATGATGATGTCTTCACCCTATCACACACTACGTAAGTAAGAATCTACTGTCTTCTAATGATTTTTTTGATGTTGGAAAAAAACATGTTGTTCAATTTATCCATAAAAGATTGCACATCTACAACTATAAACTTCAAAGGATGCACCACAAAATTCAGAAGGAATGTCTCACTATTGATCTTGTTGTAAACATGACAAGCAATGACAGGTTGAAACTTGTGATTATTTACACATCTCTATGCACAAGATGCTTTGGAAGGTGGTTGCCAAGAGATTATGGTGGTTTGCAAACCAAAAGGCGTGGATGACATCATATGTATTTGAGAGTTGGATGATGAGCCTCGATGTACATTTCAAATCTCAAAAGTGGAAGTTATTTTTAATCATGGAAAACTTTGCTACTCGTTCCCTTGAGCATGTTGGTAGGGGTGAATCATCTATCACTCAAGATTGTCGTCACCTCTAGAGCCAAGAAATTAAAGAGTGGCATGGGCAAATTTAGGAGTATAAGTCGGCAACAACTAAAATTTCCAATCTAAGGAGATGTGAGATTCGTGTCAAGAAGAATTTGAATCAAGAAGAGAAGTTATGAATTTCAAAATTATAGTATGCATGTCCAATAATATCTAAAACCCTTCCACCTCCACCCAAACCCAAAGACTTAAAATTGTAATGTATGTTTTGAAACCAAAGTTTTAAAAAATTAAATTGAGTTCACTTAAGTTAACACATTGATGAATTCACCATGTGCTCCCCGATCCCAAGGCATATCCTTTATGTGGGTCCCACCAAATGCATGCATTAATTACCTCTATTATATGATAGACCAGACCTAAAAATTGTTGTATTACAAGTGTCAAAGTCATACTATAAGGTTGAATTAGCACTAGAAAGTTTGGTTGACGGGAAATGTGTCATATAATTGGGTGTCATATTATTGGGGTTATATTGTATACTATTTATGGTATTTGATATCATGTATAGTATTTGCAAAGGGCCTAAAATAGATGCCTAGAGGTCTCAAAGTGCCACATCCGCTAATTGCCAAAACGCTACTATTCATTAACATAAGTAACTTTTCAAAGTGAAAATCTATTTATGTCATGACATTTAGCGTAGCACATTAGGATGCTTGAGATGATAGTTTTCCATTTTAGTTTGCAAGGGGAAGATGCTATTGAGCATACTAATGTGTTTACATTTCAGTATGCAAGATGAAAATATGCTTGAGCATACTGGTGTCAAGTGACATTTTGTGTACACTTTAGTCAACTTGTAGACCATTGTATAACAAAGGCATACACCTCACCACACTATTGAATATACTCATGCCAAGATATTAGTACATGCACTTGAATGCCAAGTGTCACGAGGTGACACTAATGGTGAAGTTGTTGATCATTAGTGTAACGGTTAAAACTAGCATACGCCTCAAAATAAGGTATTAAGTGACACTATTACGCATGTGACACTAAATGCCATAAATGGTGAAGTGGTATCAAAGAACCTACCTATAGTATCAAAATTGAAAAACCAATCAAATACTGATATTTGGTGGGTATGTCAAGGTGAGAGCAACTTTGTATGCCCAAATTATTATTTGGGTCAATACCGTTCTCAACCATATTAATACCAAGGTGATTTTGTCTAGGTATGAAGGTTGTTGCATGGTATGTAGACCTGAATGGCATTGAAAATAAAATTAATTGTCCAATACCCATACCCTACTCGTATCAAAAAATAATGCAATATCCTCATTATAGATACCCATATATATATATATATATGTTGTGAGGTAGCTCCACTTGTTCCAAGATACAAAAGATGTAAGGTAACTTCACCTATCCCCGTCACTTTAAGTAATTCCCACATATCCAAATGCACTTTGTGATGGAAAATTTTACTAGAACTAGACAAATGGAAGAGGAAATTTGTGACCCTAATTTTTTTTATCCATAAAAGTATATATGTACAATATTTTTTCTAAGTAGAAAATAGTAGACCCCTATATTCAAGCACAACTTGCCCTTGAATGAAGAAGGTGCTATCCTAATATCGAACTCATGTGTAGGTACTTTAGATACATCGATTTCTATAACTAGACCAAATACTCCTAAAACCAACATATGGTGAAAGTCGTGTGTGCATTAAAATTTGTACCAACCTAAAGCATATTCAATTGTGTATAGGTCATGGAAAAGGGGGGGGGTCTAGAATAGATGAAGTTACCATATGTGCATGCCATCTCACTTGTGAAGACAATGAATTGAGTTGAGATTTGCCAAGTGTGTTAATTGTAAAAATTTATGTAGAAAAGGGTGGTGGTATGTCAAATGCCATTGAGACTTGGCCACTAATTCATGTAAATGATCATCTTGAAGTTTGTTATTTTTCGGTTTTTCTTCAAGGTACATTTTTTCTTTTATTTTTATTTATGGATTTATAGGTGACCACCACCACTAGTTTTTGGCTAGTTATAATTATGAGAAAAATTGCACAAAAATAATGCAACGAGGTGAGACATGTCACTCCCAAAACACACTAGATTGTTTAGTGGGATGTTCACGTGATTCTCGTAGTAGATGCACCCCACGAACCCAACCTGAACTTTGAAAACATGCTTGATCATTGCAAGGGGAGAATCTACCTAATTTTGGTGCTTAAAGACAAATACTATGTTTTAGACAATAGAGTTATTTTTATATTAAAGGGATTGAGACTATGGGTTTACATAGTCCCAAACCTTGAGTTTATGAGAATTAATACAAAGTCACCCTAGTTTGTTGAATGCTTAAATTACCATACACAAGAGTGATGTTAGGCTATGAAAAACTGACTTTTTAGCTTGGTCAACTATGAAAGGGTGGGCCAAGCTACATAGCCTTGTGTAAGCCAATCCAAGATTCAAGACAGTGGATCCCATGTGCATACCCCTACTTTAGATCCTAAGATTCTCTCAAAGTTTGAGAAGTGGAAAAGGAAGTCCTAAAACTTTCACCCAACTTTCACAATAAGCTCCGACACACGACAAGCTAACAAGCTCCTAATAGAAAGTTTTCTCAAAGAAGGATCAAGCCCATGATTTTGACCCTCTTTGAAGGACTTTATGGATAGCTCTTAATATGAAAGAAAGTTTTAAAAACTCTAGTGGACCGGGCTTCAAAAGTCAAAAGTTGAAGGCTTCTGTATATTAAAAAAATTAAAAAATTAAAAAAAAATGGCCTCTTCAAATCTGAATATCGAAACCTATGTAATTGAGTTAAGATGGGCGGTTTTGAGCCTGAGCCATAACAAGGGTAATTCCCCAAGAGGTCATAGTTTTTGTAATCGCAAATTTGTGTACAAAACTTTGTCCTTACGGGTTTGTATACATAAGGGATATTGTTGATGTCCATAATTTGCACAGTTGGTCTTCAACAACTTCCGTGTGCATTTGAGATGTTCCATTTGACCGCACACCGAAGTGTTCAAGATGACTGGGGATTTTTGGACTGGTAATGACCACCATTGTCACATACCTCAATGCAAGAACAATTACACTCCGAAAAACAATTGTGAACTTCCAATATAATATATTATAGAAACTTTCTCTATGCAAATACAATGTGCTTCAACGAGCTCGAACCACCCGATCATAGGAGGGAGACAAAAGAAAGATTCCCCCTCCTCCCCCCGAGCTCTCTCTTATATCCCCAAAGGGACTCCTAGTCTTATCCTTCCTTATCTATAGTATCTAAGAGATACTTTTAGAAGTCTCAGTCTTACTAAACTTAGACTAAAGTTTCCTTCTCTATATACATAGATCATTTCACTATATGATCCTTTCTAATCTTTTTGGCTTAATCTCAATCTTCCACGTGGAACTTATCTAATTCCAACTTGATTCATCTATTCATTGAGAGTTGTCTAACTCCAATGAATAACATCCATCCGCTAGGAGTTGTCTAACTCCAATTCATATCTTCTAGTTGGAGTTGTCTAACTCCAACACAAATATCTTCCAAAGGGAGATGTCTAACTCCAACACAAATATCTTCCATTGGGAGTTGTCTAACTCTCGTGCACAATATATTCATGGGTTGTCTAGCCCATTTCTTCCTCTGGAGTTGTCTGACTCCGGTCTCCATCTGCTCACATGCTAAATACATCAAAGCATGGTAAGTTATCATTTTTTTGTATTTCCAATCCATCAATCAATAAAGTTCTTAATTAAAGTATCAATAGGGTATATCTCAACCGTGCAATTTATTACACATATATTTCTATGATACAACTTTTGGATGAGTTTCAAGCACTCACTAGGGAGAAATTTGGGCATAATCGGTTGAGATCCTAGTGTTTCCAAGTCCAACCGGTTACATGTTGCGTCCTTTGGTTTTTCTATTTTAAATTGAGGTATATTCCATAAATTCCTCTAAAGTGATCGGTAATTCTCCTGAAGTCTTGAACGTCAACCAGTTATTTCTCAAACTCAACCGGTTCATTTGTAACTAACTGTCAGTTCTCCCCAACCGTTGGTTTCAAGGGCCCCTAACAAATTCATGGTCATAGTGTACAATGACCTAATTAGAAACCACAACCCAAGGTATTGTCACATTGGTTCCCAACGAGGAAGAACTCTCACGCAGGTGCGGACAGGGAGCATGGGAAAACCCGGGCAGTGAAGGAGGCTTCGAAGGGGCGGGGCCCAACCAAATGAAGATGTGATCTAGCCTGGGGCCCCACAATAGCGCTACATATGGCCATTCCGTAATATTGGCCTAGTAGCAGTGTTCAAGATTGAAGCCCTTCTATGAGTTTCATTTTGAAGGGCTCTCAAATTTCAACCCCTCAGTTGAAGGGTTGGTTCAAATCCAAGACGTCAATCCAAGAATGTAGAATTGATATACAAAACTCATATTAAATTTGTGCATGAATTATATGGTACATGTTTCCAGTACAATGTGAAGAATTAAAAATCAACCATTAACTCCATTTCTTGTAGTGACAATGCCCTATGCTTGATGGTTCTTGTGGCAAGCAAATTATATGGAGGACTTCAAGTGACGTCTTCATTTTCAATTTGGGGTTGCGTTTTGAAGGGCTGTTTTTTTTTGAGACAGAAGGCCGACATGCCAGTGCCAATGCACAGGAGATAGTTGACCACCTGACAAGTTTTCCGTCAAGTAGAGAGGAGATTTCACAGCTGGGAATCGAACCGCCAACCTCTTCCTTAAGGTTTGGGTATCTCTCCACCATCATCCGTCAGTTTAGGGTCGTCTCGGACCAATGAAGGGTTGTTTTGAGAGAGGTATATTTTGAAGGTCCAAATCGCGTTTGAAGGGCATTGAAGACTTCAATCTTGAACACTGCCTAGTAGCATAACTTAGAAGATAGAAATAGAAAGTTGATTGAGTCTGGAACTCCTCAACCCCCCTTGATTAGTGAACCAGGTAAAGACCAGGCCCCCTAATTAAGCAATGGAAATTTATATTATTAGACTCCATGCATCGACATGCAGGGCAAATTCTGAAACATGTTGAATTGAACAAGTATCTCAAAGGACACACCAAACTTATCCCGTACAGTTGATCCTCCTTAACTTATCGACCCAAAAAAACCCCGAAATTTTGCGTCCCCAACTTCCAAGGCTGCCTATTCTAGGCGATTTACTGTAGTATACCATGCAGCGTAATTTGTTTTTCTTTGTGTGTTTGAACTAAGGTAGATGGGTCTTAAATGGTTACTTTTTCTGACTAGACAACTTTCTCGTAGGATGAAACATGCGATTAATACGAGATGCTTCACAAATCCATATATCGGTTGTAGCCGCTTTCCTCATCATTTCTTTAGCTCATATGAGTATCTTATTCATTATTAGAGTTTTAAGATTTTCGTGCCCATTTAATGGGTATATAGGACTCCCTGGTGATGTTGAGTATTGAGCCTATAATGAAATGAAACCGATTTCGAAGTCTTGGAAGCAAAAAGGCTCATGGGACAAGAAATACATCAACAAAAACTAATTTCCTAAAGCAATGAATTGTAGCGGCCTTTGGAAAATATTGGCTAATATCAATTTGATGGTCCAGTTGGAAAAAATACTTGAGACTACCTAAACTACGTTTTGAAATAGAGAAGGGAGCCTATCTCTAATGGCTAGGGATTCGTGGCACTTAAGTAAAATCATCCATGCAGATGAAAAAAACGCAGGAATCATCTAAATGACTATTTTTAGGCAATTTGATTCCGGAAATAGAGTCAAAGGCCCCGAATTAGTCTAGTGATGTCACATTCGAATGAATCGGCCCTCAACCCCATAGGGGGCTTTTTTTATTGGAGCCACTTCATCCACGATTTCTTGGATGGATGTTCCTTAGTGAGTGCCACAAATCCCCAGCCATCTCTAATGGAGTTGTAAAGGGGACACTCCAACGCAAAGTGTGTCTCGTTTCTCACTACCTTTTTCGGGACATAATTGACAGTCTTTAATCCCAAGAGAGTGGGATAGTCGACCACCAGTCAGTCTATTTCAATGGCAAGCCTAGGGTTTGAGGTGAGGTAAGCAACAATGACTTTGCGTGGGGGTGGTGTCAATGGTTGCTTCAAGTGTGATTCACATTCATAGTTGAAAGATGACTCCAATGTCCACCGGCGTGAATTATGGTGTTGCTTCATTTTCGAGTTGGTATTCATAGTTGAGAAGAATCTTTGAGGTGAACGTAGTCTAATTTCTTTCCCGCAAGGTGAAAAGAATTCCATGTTTGATAGCATCAAATGTGATTTTTGGTGGTGTTAAATGTCCATGGTTCCCTATTGTGTTTGACCCTTTGATGCCTTGCAAATGGATGCCAATTCGAAGTCTTTTACTTGAAGGGTCAAAGTAGCCATGAGAGTAGGAATCAACACCAATGTGTTTATATTCACGAGTGGTCTCTATTTGGTCATTACTTGGGTAAAATTTGTGTTAGTTTAAATTCCATGTTGTTTCCGCCAAAGATGATGATATTAGTCTTAGTTAAATTAACACCAAAACTAGAAGAAATGCAAAACTCATGTAGCTTGTTGAGGAGTCTTTGTAAGCAAACTCATGATTTGAAAAGCATAACAACATTGTCAGTGTAAAGGAGAATGGCAACCACAATGTTGAATAACACATAGAGAATCCCTATCAATCTCATCCAAAAATGTCTCAAGTTCATCAAACGTATAGTGAATAGTGTGGGAAATGGGAGGCATATCCTTGTTTGACACCAATATTGGACATGACTTCGCCACATGTGTCACCATTAATGTGTATTTTTGCACATATTTGTGGTATGGCTTTCATAGTTTGTTGTGAATGAAGTGGTACACCTAAACTTCGGAGGTATTCCCAAGTTTTCTCATGCAGAATTGTGTCGAAAGTTTGTTTGGAATCAACAAAGCAAGAGTATAGGCATTGACCGACACATATTTCTTGGTCAATTAAAGTGCACAATGTAAGGTTGTGATCCAAAGTAGACCAACCTTCCCTAAAAGCATGTTTGTCCTCTAAATCAGATACCACTCAAATAGAGATGTCAGATAAAGATAAGTAATTGAATTATGCACACCTAACTTAGCCAAGATGGCGCTCACCATTAGATTGACCACGAGGGAATTACCACCTACAAGCATGCCTTTCATTTATTCAACTTAAAAGCCTCAAAATATCATGGAGGTCAGTTTTTTTTAGTTGATTTGACATCAAAATAAGCTTTAAAGACTCTAAACTGGTCAAGTTGAAGTGATTTGGGATAAATTTATCCAACATAAAAATCAAGTTTTATGTAGGGAATCAAGTTTTTATGTTGGATAAATGAGAGGTATACACACATGTGATAATTCTATCCAAAACATGGAATAAATTTATACTTATTTCTAATTATGCTTTATAATAGTATGTTTTTGCAAATTCATTTTGTGTTGAAAATGCAATGAAGAAATATGGGAATTTGTCCACTAAAAGTAGTGGAACAACTGAATATGTTTTGTGAACATTTTAGGTTGTCAATTACGAATTTTTTGCCAAAATGTTTACAATGATACCAAGGGACAAAAGTATGTTAGTGCTTACAAAGGAACATAGACCTAATCCATGTTTTCTTGTATGGCAACACGTGGCAAGTACCATCCTCAACCGTAGCTAATCCTCGTGTCTTGTGTTACTAACACAAAAGGTAGAGTTTCAATGTACAACTTCTCTAAATTATGTTATTTTATCATTAGTTTAGTTACCAATAAAGTCTTGGGGGAGGTGATATCATTCTACCACCAATGTTATGTAAAAATAAATAAAAGAACATTGGTTTGTTATTCTAACATCTAATGTCCGTTTACCAGCTTCCATTTCATGATTGCGTGATCATGGGGGTGAAGGTGGTTTAATGCTTATTTGTAATTAGGTGGACCTAATGTTAATGTTAGTCTAATTATTTATATTTGTTTAAGTCAAGGGGTATAGGTGCTTGGTTTTTTTTCTCTAATTTACTAATTATTGAGAATGACGTGTGTTAAGTATTTGATGGAAATTTATGAGAATTTCTCCATAAGTCGATTAATTTTCATGGGTTGCTAAGACATGAGCACCCTGACATGATAGAGTTTCATCCTTTTTATTGGCCAGCATGGTCTCTGTGAGGCCAAACCCCCCACCCTTAAGCGTCCGTAGTCCGAGTAGTGGGTTTGGGCTCACATTCCTCCGCGGTATTGGATTTGGACTTGGATGAGTCCATAGTGCAAGGTTCACCCTTCAAGTGGTCTTGGATTTAATTGGTGTCTCCATACCGTACATAAGCCTTTAAGTATTAAGAAATACTTATGTGACTTATGTCAATCTCTCCATCGCACCTTTGGTCTTTGCTTCCTTTGTCTTGCCATCGCGAGAGTGCTCCACATTCTCCATTAATTTGTGCACGTGGTTTATTTTTAAAGAGAGGATGCAAGTGTTAAAAAACACTATTCTCTATAGTCAATCTCAAATACATTTACTTGTGAAAGCCACACATAACACTAACTAGCATAATGTAACTAACTACTTGTCTATGAGCTAATTAAGTAGGCTATCTACTAAGCTCCTTCATGAACCCATCTCTTTACTTTCTAATTACATAAACCTAGCTCCTTCATAAACCCAACTCCTTCATGAACCCAACTCCTTAGCTTCTAACTAAACAAACCCAGCTCCTTCATAAACCCAGCTCCTTCATAAACCCAGCTCCTTCATAAACCCAGCTTCTTAGCTTCTAACTAAACAAACCCAGGTCCTTCATAAACCCAGCTCTTTACTTTCTAACTAAACAAACCCAGCTCCTTCATAAACCCAGCTCCTTCATGAACCCACAACTTTGTAGTTGTAATCCCCAACTACCTCACTAATTATTCAAGCCCTTGACTAATCTTCCTACCTAATTTTCCTAATTCTACTAACAACCCCTTTCTAATCACACAATTCTTCTCTAATCCTAAAATCCTAAAATCCTAGAGAGGAGAGGGGGAGAGAGAATTTCCTAACTTCACTAAGACTAACTAATCCACACAAGTATATTTTTGCACTCATCACAACCTCAAGTGCTCAACTCTTAAACATGGAACTTGCAACCACGTGTATTCAAAACATGAACTTTAAGTACCACAAATTGGAATCATGAATTAACTTTAAAATCCTTCACGTCAACACTAATTCTACCAAGAGGTCAAGCCCTCTTCAAGGCTAACAAGCCTTGGCTCTCAAACTAAAAACTAAGCACACACATGTGCTCCAATATGGCTTCCCACACCCACACTTATAACTCGTGGGGTGCCTTGGAGCACAAAGGAAAGAGAGGATGAGTGAGGGAAGAATGAGGGATTATATAGTAAGCTTGAGGGGGTGAGCACCCTCAAGGCTCACGATAAGCCCTTGAGATTTCCTCCTACTTAGTAGGCGCCAATCCTATCTTCTAAGCCTTCCTCCCTCAAATGATCAACAAGGATCCTAATTCGAACATTTAACTAGCCTTGGCTTTCTACCTACCACACTTTACCAAACTTGGGATGCTTCAACCCAAACTTAGCCTCCTTCGCTTTCCGCCGCCATAACTTTCTCCCCTTACTTTCCCAAATCGTCGCTCACCACTTAATTCAAACCACGATGCTTAACTCGTGATTTGATTGGTGCTTTGAGAATTTGCTTATCCTCCACCTTGCATTCTTCCTTGGACCTTCCCCATTAAGTGGCCATGATGAGGTGGTCCACTTGTGCGCTCCATGTGATCCTCCATTCATCCCAATTCGAATGCACTTGCCTCTTGAGTCACTTTGGTTGTCTCCATCCATTTGTACTAGCCTACTCACTAACTACTCAATCCAAGTTCTCCTTACCTATCCTCATTCACTCAAATCCTTCCGAAGGTAAAAACACAATAACAACTCACATCCTAGCCTCTTACAACATGGTACTTCTAAGACTAACATTTCACTCTTTTTATATTTTTGTGAAGTAACATGCTACTTCAAAGTGCATCAACTAACGTTTCAAGGGTCTAAGACTAAATGTGGGCACCCTTTTGGGCTCACATAATTGGCGACCATCGGGGGATGAATCCAAACATCTCTTGCTCCAAGGGTAAGTTGCCTAGTCAAGCTCGGTACTCCTTACATCTACTTCCCGATGTACGGGTAGGAAAGAGCTCACCATTCAACGTTTCCAATTGAATTGAATTATTAGGAAAGACCTCATAGACAAGGTAAGGTCCTAACCATATTGCATCGAATTTCGCCGGAAATTCAAGCTTTCGTGCGTCTTGAATCATGACCATCATTCCCGGTGTTAGGGCCCTTCTCTTATGTCGTTTGTCGAAAGTAATCTTTCTCCTTCTTTGGATTGCCTCAATATGTTGAGCCGCCATTCTCCTCCCTTCGTCAAGTGCTTCCAAATCGGTTAGTCGATTTCGTAAGGATTGACTTTCGGTAAGTCTCGTACTCACGGCCACCCTAAGTGACTCGACTTCATATTCGATTGGTAGTGTCGCTTCAAGACCATAGACTAAGGAAAATGGTGTAGCACGCGTAGTTACCTTATAGGTTGTACGGTATGCCCAAAGTGCCGCCGTTAGTTTCGTATCCCAATCCCGCTTCGAGTCTATAACCGTCTTGCGTAGTATACTCACCAAAATTCCGTTAACCCTTTCCGTTTGTCCATTGGTTTGTGGGTGGTAGGGAGTAGTCTTCCGGTGATCAATTTTAAATTTCTCTGTCATCTCTCGAATCAAGTCATTCAAAAAGTGAGTACCCCTATCGCTTACTAGGATCTTCGGCACCCCGAACCGCGAAATTATGTTTTCGTACATAAATGTTGCCGCGTGTTCCGCCGTGTCGGTCTTCACCGCTTTGGCTTCCGCCCACTTGGTGAGGTACTCGGTTGCCACCACAATATATTTCATTCTTTTTGAAGATTGGGGATGGACCTCACCCACATAGTCGATGCCCCATTTTTCGAAAGGAATTAAGGGTAATGATACATGTAAAGGCATCTCCATTCTAAGGTCGTTTCGGGCATACCGTTGGCAAGCGTCGCATTTCCTTACATAGTCATGGGCGTCCTTAAATAGTGTAGGCCAAAAGTAGCCCGCTCTAAGTATTTTTTGCCCGGTGAGTTGACCCGAGAAGTGACCGCCGCAAGCGCTATCGTGGCAAGCGATTAAAATCGCTTCAACCTCAGTTTTTGACACGCATCGTCGTAAAATACCATCGGACCCCCTTCTAAACAACCTATGGCCCACTACAACAAATTGCCTACTATTTACCCTCACCTTCCTTCTCTCTTCTTTTGTCCACTCTTTGGGCAACTTGTGGGTTGTTAGAAATTCCACTATGCCCGCATACCACTCCGGTGTAGAAGTGACCACAAAGAGGCTATCATCTACTAACATATCATTTACCGGATTTTTTCCTATCTCCTCCGACAACCTAGACAAGTGGTCCGCTTGTAAATGCATACGACCCGGTTTATATTCCACCGTGTAGTCGAATTCTTCTAATAACAAAACCCACCTAGCTAACCTACCACTTAACTCCGCCTTGTTAACTAGATACTTGATAGCCATGTGGTCAACAAAAAATACAACCGGGTTGCACATGAGGTAATGCCTAAACTTTTTAACGGAAAACACCATGGCTAGGCACTCCCTCTCCGTTGTAGAGTAGTTTCTTTCGGCGGGGGTCAATTGCTTACTCGCATAAGCTATAGGTTGATCCTTCTCTTTTTCTCCCGTTGCTTGACAAAGCGCACTCCCTATTGCCACATTACTAGCATCACAATAGACGTGAAAAGGTTTACCCCAATTGGGTGGTATCAACACCGGATAGGTGCTCAACCTATCCCGCAATTCCTCAAAGGCTTTTTGACAAGCATCCGTCCACTCGAATTTGACATCCTTTTTGAGCAAATGGGTAATGGGCACCGCTATCTTTGAAAAATTAGGAATAAGTTCCCGGTACCATCCCACATGTCCTAACAACTTAGAGATCCCCTTGGAATTGGTTGGAGTTGCCAAGTCGCTTATGGCCGCAATCTTATCCGGATCGGGTTCTCTACCTTTCTCACTAACAACATAACCCAACAACACTCCCTTATTCACTCCCAAAAATGTCTTATCCGGGTTCAATGCTAACCTCATCTTCCTACACCTAACCAATGCCTCCCTAACACAATGTAGGTGATCGTCCACATTACTTTGTGTGCTAAAATCGTCCACAAAGACGGTCATGGATTTGAACAACAAGTCGGTGAAGATATACATTACTAATCGTTGGAAAGTAGCCGGGGCATTACATAACCCAAATGGCATCACTACCCACACAAAAGTACCCCAAGGTGTAGTAAAAGCCGTTTTATGGATATCTTGGAGGGCTATGGAAATTTGATTATAACCCGCATACCCATCCATAAAGGTATATCGCGAATGACCTCCAACCTCCTCAAGCAACAAGGTGATAAAAGGTAAGGGGAAGTGATCCTTTTGTGTGCACGAATTCAATTTCCTATAGTCGACACAAACCCTTAATTTCCCATTTTTTTTCTTTACTAAGACCATAGGAGAAACCCAATCCGTGATTTCCACCGGCTTGATAAACCCGGCCTTCAATAACCTTTCCAATTCCGCTTTCACCAACAATTGCAATTGAGGATTCATCCTCCTCTCCTTTTGTCTAATTGGCCTCGCCCCCGGAATTAAAGGAATCCGGTGCTCTACCATTTCCCTAGGAATTCCCTTAAGCTCATCGTAGGACCATGCAAAAGTATCACTAAACTCATCCACCAAATTGCTATACTCCCTAACCTCTTTCTCCCCCAATTTGGAACCCATCTTCATTTGTCGGGTTTTTCCATTCTTTAATTTCACATCCACGTACCGCCAATCCGCTTCCGACACATGTGCTTGTTCCTCTTTGTTCCGATACCAATCGGAAGGCACATTGGGGTAATCTTTCACATCTTGACCTACAACTATCCCCGTAGACGTGGTCTTGAAATGTAAAGGCTCCTCCAATTTCGATGACTCAATAATCACATCCTCCTCTTGAGTCCCATCTACATGAATTAAACTAACCTCACCCTCTTCCACGTCATCTACCCAAGGTGTTAACCCACCGCTAACCCACTCTTCCTCGGTGAGCACCTCACATGGCTCCAACAATGAGCCCTCTCCTAAACTAACACTAGGAAATTCACTCCCTAAGCCTACTTGGTGAAATGTAACCATTACATCAACCTCGGACTCGGGGTACTCCCTTAGCCATTGGGCATAATCCCCATTATCCCCATAATTGTAAAAATTAGGACCTAGACTTCCCGAGCCCGAATCTACAACAACCCTTTGACCTTCGGGATGGACGACTCCCACCAATGCCTTGCCAATCTCATTCTCGTTTAAGTCATCAATTTCCTTCTCCAATGGCAAATACATCTCCTTCTTCATCCATCCTTCTAATGAACCAATGGACACTATGACCCTATTACCCTCCGGACCATAAGTGATGGATGGTTTAGGTCCACCCCAATTGACCATAGCATTCGCCATCCGCAACCAAGGCCTACCTAGCAAAATGGGGAAGGTGTCCTTGTTGGAGTGCATTTTAATGACATGGAAGGTGACCAAGTACTCCTCGCCTCCCGTAGTCATTCTACAATCCTTGATCATCCCCAAAGGCGTAGTCGAACTTTGATTTGCCATATTTATGACCAAAGGTGAAGGCCCCGTGAGTCCAAGTCCCAATTTTTTCATAGTATCCTCCGGTAGTATATTTAGACTACTCCCTCCGTCGACTAGCACATTAGGAACCACCTTATCTACTATAACAACTTCTATTTCTATAGCTTTCACGTCTCTTCCACCTTGTGATTGGATCCTAGCGGCTATTTTAGCTTTCACCTTCCTCATCCTCTTGTGTACCGGCATTCCCTCCTTTAATGTTTTCCTTGCCGTGGGTGAAATTTCCAATAGTTGGCCGAAAGTAATATCCGCCTTGAGTGTACTAAGGTCCGCCCACAAGTCGTACCCGGTAGATCTTTCCACCTTAGAATTACCCACTACGTCGAATTCGTCTACGGGAACCCCCGGTCCTTCCCATTCACCCACATCGCTATTATCCAAGTCATGTACCGCATTAGTCCTCTCCCTATCTTGTAAAATTATATTTTCCCTCTCCACATCCTTAGTAGCTCTTCTAGCTACCCTATCCAACTCGGAGAGATTAATCTCTTCATCCGAAGAGTAATTTCCTTGCTCTCCTATTCCTACCTCCAACGGGGCATCCCCTCTCCTAGCCCTAGTAGTTACCGCTAGTGCAGGTGCTTCTTCAACCACACCCTTACCCTTCACTAACTCATATGTAATAGCATTGGTGTGAGGAGGCCATTGACTTTGCTCCTCTCCAATTCTCGTTGGGAGAGGAAGCATGTCATCACATGTGGCCTCCAACACTCCATCCATGAACCTAACATCTTGGGAGTTAGATGGTCCCGGATCCGTTGGAGGCGCTTGTCTCCCGTTACTACCATTAGGTGGAACTCCTTGTCTATTTTGTATTGGAATGTAACCGGTTGTAGTTTGCAAGCCCGCCGGTGGATGAAAAGTTTGCCTAGCATTACTATGGTCATAGTATAAGTTAGGTGGCCTAAGTTCATTGGCCGGTACTCCTTGTGGCCTAGCACCTCGCATATTATCCCTTGCTTGTTGTTGTGGATTAGCCACCGGGTAAGGGACATTAATTATTTTGTCCGGTTGGCGACACGTATCCGAGGGATGACTTCCTCCACAATTGCTACAATTAAACTCTTGACCTTCGGACCAACATTGTCCTTGAGCGTGCCACCTTCCACAAAAGGGATGAAATTCCTTCTTCTCTAAATTTTGGCCACCTTGCCCTCTAGGTTGTGGTCCTCTATTGCTTCCATTTCCATAGTGAGGTGGCGCTTGACCTCGTTGATTTTGTTGAGGTGGGTTACCGTTTCCTCTTTGGTCACGGTTTTGTCCACTTCTACAAAATTGACGCGTGTGGCCCGGTTGGCCACATTGGACACACCATAATCCGGAAGAATGCCTACCCGACTCAACCGGGGGTGGAGGCCCCGGTTGTTGACTCCGGATCATTAATGACATTTGATCCGTGAGGCTTTGCATTTGTTTTATCATAGCCTCTTGGAATCCTAGTTGGCTAGCACCTAGTCTTCTCTCAACCTCCTCCAAGTGTGGATCCGTTCTAGGGGCCGGTAGTGCCAAAAGAGGTGCCGGTTCCCTAACCGCTAAAGGTCGGGGGCCGGTGTCCACAATGGCATATGGAATTTGGTTCTCATACTTAGCGGGTTCTACCGCTACCACCCTAGGGCGTATGGGGATGAATTGTGGGATCAATTCATCCTCCCTTCTCCATAGCCTTTCGTGATCTTTATCCAAGTTTTCAATATCTCTAGCCGCACGCTTGGCATCCGCCAAGGTCAAGGGATTCCTTTCTAGAACACCCCTAATAGTTCCGGACTTAAAAAACCCTTGAATGAAAAATTGCTTTAGCGTGTCGTCGTTGAGCATGGTACCCACAAATCTAGTGCACACTAAATCAAACCTCCTAATGTAAGCCGAAATTTCTTCCTCCTTTCCTTGCTTCAATGACGACAATGCCCTTAATGCGGTACTTTGACCCACTTCCGGCCTAAATTCGTTAAGAAACTCCCTTTGTAATTGTTCCCATCCCCTAAAATGTCCCTCGGCATGATCCCGATACCATTCATAGGCTTCCCCCTCTAGAGTGGTAGGAAACCACACTAACCAATAACCCGGGTCGGTTATGAGGAAGCTAGCCAACCGTTCGATATACCGTTCCATGTGCCGAGAGGGGTCCTCATCCTTGGTCCCATAAAATTTAGGGAGATGAGATGGCATATCCATCGCCGCTAAATTTTGTGGAACCACAATTGGTAGGCCTCTTGGCCTAACCAATGGGTCTATTGGAGGTATAGGAGGTATGGGCGGAATTGGGGGTATGGGTGGTGGATCCATCCCCCGTTCCTCGGCCATGGTGACCGGTGAACTATTCAACAATCCCCTATCAACTTCTACCGGGAATTCTTCTCTAAGTGTGTAATTTTCCGAAGAAGTTTCACCACTCAATTTGGAGGGAGTGATCTCCTCTTCAAGTTGAGCTCCAAGTTCTAAGGTGTCTAGAATTGACCTAGTCCTAGGTTCGACGTTCAAACAACTCTCTATTCTAACATTATCTTGTTCTAATCTATCACTGATTTTAGAGGACCGCCTCTTTCGAGTAGATTTCTCTAGTCCTACTATCAAACTTGGTTTTTGTGAGCGAGTCCTATCTTGCATTCCATAAGAATCGATCGACCCTCACTTGACCACACATAATCCTAGCAATTCCCCTCTTAATATTTTCACTTGTCTTGGTGTGGTTATAATTTTTTTAGGAGGTGAGGAAAAGAACCTGCAAGCCCACTTAGGTGAAAGAATCCCAATAGGGGATAGGCATGTTCATGTTAATTTTTTGGTTAAGTCGGAGCATCACCTCCGCACCTTCCCGCAAATTAACACTCACCACAATACCGATTGTGAGGGGGTGACCTTCCGAGTAGATTATGTTAAAAGTCGAGGCTTCACCCTTCAACTTCTCACACCATCCACAATTCGGGAATTACCCTCTACAACGGATAACAACAATCACGAGTACAAAAGGCATTCCTTAATTAGTTAATGAGTTCACTTTAAAGAAATAAACATACCTTGAGCAATCGCATCCCCCTGTGAGTTAGCACTCCCCTCAATCGTGACTCAATGTAACAACACCATAAACTTTGTGAAATATTAATTTAATCTAGAGCATGAAATGACAACTCCCAAAACTTTGAGACTCACCCCGAGGTGAGTGTCAAAGTTCAATGTCCTAAGGTGAATTTACCCTCTAATGTTTTAATGAGCTACTCGGTTATAGGTTCCTTTTAAGTTCTTAGCAAATCCCCAAAAAGGTTGAGGACGTACCTTCGCCGCGCTCCTTCCTCAAAAATGAATTTGCGTAATTGACAATGCAATTCATTCCAAGGAATAGTTGAAATACAATGAATTCAAATGTAACCCAAAGAGAGAATACTTACCGAGTTTCGGGTGCTCCTTCCCTTCTCTCAAGTTTGTGTCTCCAATTTTTCCTAGTTGCCTCCAAGTCTCCTAGTCGCCTCCAAGTCTTGTAACTACCTTCCGCTTCGCTCCCGGCGGACGCACCAATTATGTGAGGCCAAACCCCCCACCCTTAAGCGTCCGTAGTCCGAGTAGTGGGTTTGGGCTCACATTCCTCCGCGGTATTGGATTTGGACTTGGATGAGTCCATAGTGCAAGGTTCACCCTTCAAGTGGTCTTGGATTTAATTGGTGTCTCCATACCGTACATAAGCCTTTAAGTATTAAGAAATACTTATGTGATTTATGTCAATCTCTCCCTCGCACCTTTGGTCTTTGCTTCCTTTGTCTTGCCATCGCGAGAGTGCTCCACATTCTCCATTAATTTGTGCACGTGGTTTATTTTTAAAGAGAGGATGCAAGTGTTAAAAAACACTATTCTCTATAGTCAATCTCAAATACATTTACTTGTGAAAGCCACACATAACACTAACTAGCATAATGTAACTAACTACTTGTCTATGAGCTAATTAAGTAGGCTATCTACTAAGCTCCTTCATGAACCCATCTCTTTACTTTCTAATTACATAAACCTAGCTCCTTCATAAACCCAACTCCTTCATGAACCCAACTCCTTAGCTTCTAACTAAATAAACCCAGCTCCTTCGTAAACCCAGCTTCTTAGCTTCTAACTAAACAAATCCAGCTCCTTTATAAACCCAGCTCCTTCATAAACCCAGCTCCTTCATAAACCCAGCTTCTTAGCTTCTAACTAAACAAACCCAGGTCCTTCATAAACCCAGCTCTTTACTTTCTAACTAAACAAACCCAGCTCCTTCATAAACCCAGCTCCTTCATGAACCCACAACTTTGTAGTTGTAATCCCCAACTACCTCACTAATTATTCAAGCCCTTGACTAATCTTCCTACCTAATTTTCCTAATTCTACTAACAACCCCTTTCTAATCACACAATTCTTCTCTAATCCTAAAATCCTAAAATCCTAGAGAGGAGAGGGGGAGAGAGAATTTCCTAACTTCACTAAGACTAACTAATCCACACAAGTATATTTTTGCACTCATCACAACCTCAAGTGCTCAACTCTTAAACGTGGAACTTGCAACCACGTGTATTCAAAACATGAACTTTAAGTACCACAAATTGGAATCATGAATTAACTTTAAAATCCTTCACGTCAACACTAATTCTACCAAGAGGTCAAGCCCTCTTCAAGGCTAACAAGCCTTGGCTCTCAAACTAAAAACTAAGCACACACATGTGCTCCAATATGGCTTCCCACACCCACACTTATAACTCGTGGGGTGCCTTGGAGCACAAAGGAAAGAGAGGATGAGTGAGGGAAGAATGAGGGATTATATAGTAAGCTTGAGGGGGTGAGCACCCTCAAGGCTCACGATAAGCCCTTGAGATTTCCTCCTACTTAGTAGGCGCCAATCCTATCTTCTAAGCCTTCCTCCCTCAAATGATCAACAAGGATCCTAATTCGAACATTTAACTAGCCTTGGCTTTCTACCTACCACACTTTACCAAACTTGGGATGCTTCAACCCAAACTTAGCCTCCTTCGCTTTCCGCCGCCATAACTTTCTCCCCTTACTTTCCCAAATCGTCGCTCACCACTTAATTCAAACCACGATGCTTAACTCGTGATTTGATTGGTGCTTTGAGAATTTGCTTATCCTCCACCTTGCATTCTTCCTTGGACCTTCCCCATTAAGTGGCCATGATGAGGTGGTCCACTTGTGCGCTCCATGTGATCCTCCATTCATCCCAATTCGAATGCACTTGCCTCTTGAGTCACTTTGGTTGTCTCCATCCATTTGTACTAGCCTACTCACTAACTACTCAATCCAAGTTCTCCTTACCTATCCTCATTCACTCAAATCCTTCCGAAGGTAAAAACACAATAACAACTCACATCCTAGCCTCTTACAACATGGTACTTCTAAGACTAACATTTCACTCTTTTTATATTTTTGTGAAGTAACATGCTACTTCAAAGTGCATCAACTAACGTTTCAAGGGTCTAAGACTAAATGTGGGCACCCTTTTGGGCTCACAGTCTCCTTGAAATTTGTGTTTTTGTAGTTAAAAAATAATTTCAAGACTAGTAGTCAATAAAAGATCTTGAAATTTAGCCTTATTTAGTTGAAAGGAGGTTTGTACTTCCCAAAGTAGATTATTATGACTATTGGCTGTGATTGGGAGAGGATTTAGTGTAGGGATAATAGACATTTGAGGAAATGAAGTTTAATTTCTAAAATATGGCTATGGACAAATGTGCCCCTTATGGCCAAACTACTAGCCTCCTCTTCCCTATATCTCAATGTAGGCCATAGTCTATAGTTAGACAAAAAGACTAAAAAATGGAATATACACAGTTTTTCTAGCCCTCTTGGGAAGAAAGTGGTCTTATTGAGATTATCAAGTTGTCCAATACCATTGACTTCAATAAAAATCATCATGGTGTAAGCCCTGGCTTGTGGGGATGTGTTTTTTGCTCATAAGTGAAGACTTTGTGTGATTGTTTGAAAGAGTGAGCACAATATATATGGCGAATGTTGTGAATGATATAGTTTGTAATAAACTCACGTAGTCTATTGTAATACCCTAAATGTGTGAGATTATCTTCTTTGAATTGTAGTTAATTTTGATAAAATTGTCCCATGTGAGCATTTGGCTAGTGTGTTTAGAAGAGCATATCAACTAATTCAAGAGTTCAATTAATACCATTGTCTAAATGATTTATAGGGTGGGTGACTCTTGGTTGATAAATCATAGTCTTTTGAAACTTGCTTGAGCTTGATAGACAGTCTCATGTCATTGGTTGTCTATATGCTAGTCCTTTGAAGAGGAGAGAGGATAATTCATGTTAAATATTCGATTACTACCATAGTTTGATTGAGATCCTCAGGTGGGAAGCCCTTCATTTTTTTGTGATTAGTTTCAAAGTTCATAATTGTGGGTGGCAATTCGCCTTGCGGGGATTTTGATTTGTTGGATACAATATGTCCTTATTTTAGTGATTGTTCATATGGTTGGCTCTCAGAAGGACGGTAGTCAAGTTGTTGCAAAATTAAATTGTTCAAGACTATAATCTAATCAAGGAAAACCAGGGTGTGAAGCCTTAAATGGAATTTGAGTAAATTATGATTCGTGGATGTGAGTGACAAATGTGATGTCTGAGTAATCAAATATGAGCATGAATCCCAGAGAGGGAAACGATTGAAATTGTGCAAAGCTATAGTATGATCAAAATGTAAATATCAGAATTGTGTGTCATTGGCAAGTATGAGACTTTTGATTGGTTTGTAGAGGCTCAACATAATTTGTCAGTCCATAGGCTAGGGTGTGAAACTCAGCCTTATGAAACCGATAAAAGAATTAAAAATGAAGGGAATGAAAACACCATGATATCCAAGTGCATTGATCATTGTCAACCCACACAGTGATTGCAGGAATAGAAACTATAATCTTGAAATCACACATAAGTGGTATTCGGAATTATGAATCCCAATTATATTGGTATACATCATTTCATCCAATTAATTTTAATCAAGTGTAGATACTATAATCCATTTTGAGTAGGATTATAGTTACTTATAATCAATTATGGGCTTGAGGAAGTCCATAGCCAAAGGAGGTTGTGAGTTGGAGGAAGACCATAGTCTGAGAGATTTGCCTGAAGAATACAAGCCTTGATCTATCGAAAGGCGATTGTCTATGGGAGATGAAAAGGTAAAGTCGTGAAGAGATAGCTTGACCATTGGCAACAAAGAGACAAAGTTTTGGGGCTAGCTATAGTATAATAGTAGACGAACAAAGGGTTGTGGAAGGCAAGTTGTTGGCCGACCAATTACGAGGACTTCCGACAAATAAAAATTGACCATTGTTGATTTGAAAGTATAAATGAACGAATCAATTAATCAATTCATTACTTACAACCTAAATTCGAACTTGCTCAACAAATCACAAATAATTGAAATTAAGTGCAAAATCTAATAAAAGATCAATTGTCACAAAGAAAAAGATTAAGAATGTTAAATTTGGTATATGAATCAAACCCATACCAATTAATGAATTGGATTCCTAAAGAGAATATTCTAGGCCATTTTCCAAGGCCATGGTTTTGATTATTACCACAACTGGGTGCAAGCACGGTAAAGTGGATAGCTCTTGATCCTTGCTCAGGTTTAAGTGAAAGTGATCCAAAACAATATACTAACTTTAATTTTTATGAAATAAAAATTCATAAACATTTAGAAAACATATGAATCTACAAAGCCAAGCAATTTATGTTCACAAAAAACAATTTCAAACAACGTATATGTATTTTAAAAGACGGTGCAAGTGGTGGTGCAAGTGGGTGTCATTGAAAAGATAATTGTCAAAAACTTGTTTAAAATACAATTACATTACATTAAATTGATGAATTTTTGAAAAAAAAAATTACGATGACCTCAAGTTTATAATGAATTCAAGGAATATGAAAAGAAATTCCAAGTTCAAAATATTTAAGGTCATGAAATTTACATTCAAAACTATATTTAGTCAGTTGCATTTACGCGTCACTTTTGATGATAGGTTTTGAAGATCTCACATTGATATTCTATATTTGAGTACCTAACTTAACAATAGAGGTCATCATGAAAAATAATATATTTTAAACAACATTTTGCTACTACTTATAGGCGTTTGACCAAGAAAATCATGGCTTTCATATACCGGAGCATTTTTTTGGTCCACTTTACTATGCTTGCACCCAACTATATATCATTTAAATAAAACATGACCACTTGTGAACTGTACTTAAAATCATCTAAAGTCAAAGAATGGACAATTGTTTTGGCGCTTACTTTAGTTGTTGTGGACAATAGTTCTAGAAACTTCAGGTGGAAGTCTTTTCAGTTAGTTTGGTAAGGACAATGGTTGGATGGACTCATTAAAATTCAAGATAAATCAATTAACCTAGTAACCCGCATGTGTTTTCAATACAATATTTCATAATTCATTAAATTATCACTAAATTAAAGAAGGATTATGGTCCATATTAGGGTGCCCTTGGCCCCAATTATATGACATTACAGACACTCAAAAGATAATTGATGAGTTGAGACTCCCTACATTGAAAGCCATGGTATAGCGAGTCATCACTATTGGACTATGGTTGGATGTAAGGGAGAAACCGCGCAACTATATGCACTATATTGAGTGACTCTTACAATCCACCTTTTGATCTCACCTTAACCCATAAAAATTACTCAAAACTGAGTATAATAGAAGTTTTGGTACTTAAATCTCATTCAAAGTCATTGTCACCTATGAATTAACCTAATAATGACACCTAGAACCCCAAACTGACACTTATTTAGCCTTCCCTGTGTGTTTTGCCCAATTGAACCCAAATCAAAAAACCTATCTACAATGAGCATGTAAGAGACACGAACATAGGGTTTGTAGGCCTCTGACACACAAAAATAGGGGGTTGAAAGGGTTTAAGGCATGGCTGGTCAATTTTTTATTTATGATGTGAGGTCGGTATTGCAATGCGATTGAAATAGATATCCATAAGGAAAGCCATCACAATTTTTTTAAGAATGCAAATAGAAATTCTTGAGATCCCAAATCTATGAAGAATATGAAGACTTTGCATCATGATCGACTTCTCAAAGATCTAAAAGTCTTTGGTTTTCTACGTCCCTCCTCAACATGTTTCGTGGAAACAATTATGTGTTTCTCTCCCTTCTCTAGCGGTTCCTTTTATCATTCTTGGAAACCTTTAATTTCTTCAAGAGTTCAACTAAGCTTAACCCATTCCACCTCTTGCTAGCCTATGATAGCATACCCAATCAAGAAGAGGGCAATGGGTGCCAAATCCTCTCCAACCTTGGCAACGCTTTCAACTCTCATGGCCCTTTGGAAGCAAGCAAGACATATCCAAGACATTCAAATATCATGGTCCACCCACCTTTTCTATACAAGATAGGCCATACATCTTTCTATACATGCAATTGGCATCTATGGGAGACTTCACAAAGCCTTGAAATCTGGTACAAGTACTTCCAATGTGTGCTCCTAACATAACTTCCAACCATTCCATGGCAAACTAAGAGGGAAAATTACATAAGAAAAAAAATTAACCTCAAGAAATGAATGGATTTGTTATTGTGAAATCTATTATTCAATATTCATGGGGTTTGTTGTCAAGGCTAGTACTACATAGGACTAACATGGGGTGAAAAATCCACGTAAGTGTAGAGGAGAGAATTTCATGAATATTGCAAAGAAAAGGAAAGAAAATAAAATTGAAATGAGAGGTTGTTTGCACTTTAGTATGAATTTTTGGAGATTGGGAATTGAACCCAAGCATGGTTCAACGTAGTACCAAGTTGGGGTGGATAACCTATATAAGTGTTGAGGAGAGAATCTCATGAATATTTATTTATTTATTTGAAATTGGTGTTTATTTGCATGCTTGAAGCCAAGTATGGTACTGTGTAGTACCACGTTGGGATGAAAAATTCATATAGGTGTGGAGGAGAGAACCTCATGAATATTGAAAAAATAACTTTTGAGATCGGAGTCTGTCAGCCATAAACCCCCACCCTTATGCGTCGTAGTCCGGGTGGAGGCTTGTGACTTACATGAGCATGAACCACCTGCCTGTCATCTCCATTCCACTTCACACACCATCAAGTGAGAATAATGTGCACACACTGTTAATGATGAAAGGAAAATACACACATCAAAGTGAAGAGAATGCCCACATTCCAATCCAACATCCTTCACATGTTTCTAACTACTTCATCTATTGTCCAAATGAAGGCCCTAGCCAATACCCATTTATTCCAATGCAAGTCCACACCATCTATCCTTAAAAGGCAACTAAATAATTACTACTCCTACTTCCATCAATTCATCCAGCCTCTAATCCTAGCCCCAGTGCAATGTTCAGCCATTCGGTTTGGACTTCACCCTTGGCCTTCGCATTAGCTTCAGAAGCCTGACTTTAGCCCCATCAACTTGAATCCCCTTCAAGGCCCTCCACATTAGCTCAAAAACATGAATCCTCTTCGAAGGCCTTCCGCGTTAGCTCAGAAGCCTGAATCCTCGCTCTGAAGCCTGAATGCTTTCTCCGAAGCCTGAATCCTTCTCCGAAGGCCTTCGCATTTGGCTCATAAGCCTGAATCCTAGCTCTAGCAGCCTGAATTCCCTTCAAGGCCCTTACTTAGTCGAAGGAGGGAGAGAGAGTCTGTTTCGGCCGAGCCTCTCCGGCTGTAGCGCAGCACCACTGAGTTCTCACCTCTAAAATTCTCAGGGTCCAGAGGTTGAGGTCCTGGCGAGATCCGCCCAAGATGACCAGCCACCATTCCTAATTCGAACAATAACACTCACCTTTGCTTGATCCCACCCTACTTATAACAAGGGACTTAACTAATCTCTCAAGCCCTGAAATTCAAGTCAATTCAATTCTAGCCCCTTATTTTAATCCAAACTCAAACCTAAGAACATCACACTTTTTATAATTTTTGAGTGTTACAAAGAAAACACAACCTAGGATTTAATGAGTTTCAAAGAATAAGAAGACAAGTGGGCACGATATTGGGCTCACAGAGTCCATATGCATTTGGTATGAATCTTTGGAGATTGGGAATTGAAGCCAAGTATGATATTGTGCAGTACCATGTCTAAGTGCACTTGGAACAAACCCATGGCAATTGGCAAAGGCTTGCGCCAAGTTCTAGAAAGGAATAAACAAATATAAAAGTCCCGAGCTGGATGTGAAGCTGGACGGAGTTCCTCAATAGGAGGGGGAAATGGAGTTTGAATTTGCAAAACATAGCTTCTTTGATGAATTGGGTGGTGCTACTAATTTGTATTGCGCGGGACAGGTTATTTACAACACAAAATATTGTCATTGCCTACCCCTTCTTCTCTAGCAAGGAAGGTATTAGAGACCTTATTGACCACTATGCCAATGTGTTGTGGCATATTTCACAAATCAACAAGGGCACCAATGTGAAATGCTTTGTCATCATGGGGTAACTCATGAAAGGTCCAAGAATCTCATTAATTGCCCATGTATTGTCCATATTTGAATTTTAGTATTTGTGAGGTTTGTGTGTTTGTTATCCATTTGGTGTCCCATAAAAAATTAGAGCCTTTTGAGTGTAGGTCATTGTTGGAGAGCCATTTTGTAAGATATGGGAATGTGTTTGTAGAGTGGGAGATAAGTGCACTTTTTATATTATTTTTCAATGTAGTTTTTGAGGTTTCTTATGGAGTTGTTGTATTGTGTAGAGGTAGGTGGGATGGATGGCCAAAAGAGTGTTTGGTGACCTATTAGATGGAAGGGGTTTCTAGGATTCTTGGTTTTAATTCTCCTTGTTTAGAAAGTTTATCGGCTTCATCATTATTGAATATAATAATATGTGCTTTAACTTTGTGGATGGTTATGTTATGACGTTAGGTTTTGATGGCAACTATGATGTGTGCAGTGAGGAGTTTGTCTAGGTGATTGTATTGGGAGGAAAGGTATTTGATATGGTTGAGTAGGAGGTAATATGTTGTTTGGGCTACTTGTGAAGACAAATGTGTTTGTGTTTAGGGCCTTGGTGTTTTCTATTGCTAGGAGTAATGCGTATAGTTCAACTCACAATATGTGGGGGCAACCTGATAATTTAGCATCTATTTCTAGTTGTAGTGGGCCATTGAATACTCCTACACCAATTATGTTTCCATTGCCATCTTTGTCTGGAGGTGAATGAACCGTATGTGTAGTATGATTGGTTAGGGGGGGGGGATCTTAGTGCAAGGATGTCGGTAATTTGTTGTGGCAATGATGGTGTTAGCAGGGGGAGGGTTGTGTGTGTGTGTGGGGGGGTATGTGGTACTTATTGTGAGTAGAGGGTTATGGAAGGTTTGAAGGAATTTGTGTATTTGGGGTTGAAGTGGTGTATTGGATACAGTGAGGATGGAAGTGAGGAGGGGATCTTTATCTTTGTAATATGCAAGGAGGGTGGGGAGTTTTTGTGTATTGAATGGTAAGAGGGGGGATTATTACAATGGGAGTAATATATGTTTGGTGGAGGGGGTTGATGTGGTTGGACAACCGGTCGTCACATGTGACAACAATAATGGTTTTGCCAATTGATGGTTGGGGGGAATAAGGTTAGTATTTGTGATGTGAGTATATTCATGTCTTGTCCATTGTGTGGAGTAGGTTGGGCCTAGTGAACCGAAGATTTTATCTCTCTTGTGTGGAGAGTGGTATTGTGTGAATGTAGTGGGACATGTAAGGGGGGTTGGAGAAGTAGGAGTGTGTGAGTTGGAAGGTGGTTATTAGGGTATCTAAGATTGATGATGTACGGACATGGTGGTTGTGTATGGGGTATATATTGTCTGGTTGTTTTGGGCTGGGGATTTGTGGCACTCACTAAGGAACATCCATCCAAGATATCGTGGATGAAGTGGCTCCAATAAAAAAAAGCCCCCCTATGGGGTTGAGGGCCGATTCATTCGAATGTGACATCACTAGACTAATTCGGGGTCTTTGACTCTATTTCCGGAATCAAATTGCCTACAAATAGTCATTTAGATGATTCTTGCGTTTTTTTCATCTACATGGATGATTTTACTTGAGTGCCACGAATCCCCGGCCGTTGTTTTGTAGGCATTGATTTGATATATATGTATATATATATACATATATATATATTAATATATATTCGCTAAGAGAAAAACTTCCGTTGCAAAGTCGTATGTGTGTGTTGGGAGGGGGGTAAGTTCAATGTAGGTATTTTTATATTTGACGAGTGTTTTTTCATAGCCAAAATAATCTTTCAGGTGGTATGGTGGTTTGGTAATTGCCATTGGGTGCAAGCATGGAAAAATGGACCAAAATAATGCTCTAGTATACTAAAATCAAATTTTTTTTGGTCAAAGGCCTAAAAGTAGTAGCAAAGTGTTGTTTGAATTGGATTTTTTTCATGATGACCTCTATTGTTGTGTTAAATGCTCAAATGCAAAATATGAAGTTGTTATCATTAAAAGTGATGCTCAAAAGCAAATGGTTGAATCTAGTTTTGGACGTAGATTTCATGACCTTCAATATTTTGAAGTTGGATTTTTCCCCATATTCCTTGAATTTATTATCCACTTGAGGGCATCATCACCAAAATTTGTAGAAAGCCATCAATTTAATTTATTTTTTATCGTATTTAATTTATTTTAGATAGTTGCTTGTTCAATATCACCTACTTGCACACCACTTGCACAACCTTCTAAAATATGGACTTTCTTGGAATTGTCATCATAAATTTCTTAGCTTTGTAGACCAATATGTTTTTATAAATGTCTATGTTGTTTTTCACAAATTTCAAAGTTAGTGTATAGTATTGAATCACTCTCACTTAACACTGGGCATGAATCAAGAGTTGTCCGCTATACCGTACTTGCACCCCATTATGGTCATGTACATGTGCTAGCAGAGGGTGTATTTGGATGGTGGGTGTGTTTGTAATGATGTCTTTGTCCAAGTACATGCTTGGGTGTGTAGTGTGTGTTGTGAATTTTGTGCGTTGAGTAGCTTTGTTTGTATGGCTTGTTGTTTTATATTTTTTGAGGGTTTTGTGATGAGCAATAGGTTATGTTCGCAGAGGATGCTATCTAGGTCGAGTAGTATGTTGTGGGATATCCACTTGTGGTAGTTGATTTCTTGTGTGTTCCATTGACATTGAAAATTGTATGTTTGCTTTTTGGCACCCCATTTATCTTTGCGGGTAGTAGTTTTGAATCTTGTAATACGTAAAATTGAGATGCCTAGTGGGGGGCGGTAGAGTGCTTGATGGATTTTGACAATTATGGATGCTTGTTGGTGGTGGCGGTGGCAAGGGTAGTGGCCGGAGTTGTGATGTATTGGGGTGTTGAATGCTAGGATGGATGGGAGAACAATGTGAGCTTGTAGAAGAGCATGCACTAACGGAAAGACAATATAGCTCAACATGAAGTCCTATTAAGTATGTTGATTATGACAACTATTGTTGTTGAAACATACATAGGTCCGAGATGACCCTAAACTATTGGGTGATAGTGGAGAGGTACCCATTTCTGAATGGAGTGGTTGGCGGTTCGATTCCTGCCGTGAAATCTTCTCTCTACTTGATGGAAAAATACTAGCTAGATAGGTAGGAAGCCAAGAGCCCACCCACCACGAGGTAGGCAGTAAACCCCACGTGTTGCCCTCGTGGTGCATAAATTCATCCTTGATTTACAAACAATTCACTTATAACCGGTTGGACGTCACTCAATTTCTGGTAAAAGACGAATATCACCTATTCCACGTTTTACTACATTGATTATCCAAATTAGTGAGGAAGGGCTATTAGTGAGTGTGGGAAATTAATGAAGGTGATACTAAATTCCTTTACCCTATGAAACTAGTATTACCAAAAGAACTATGAATCATTGTTCATCTCGTCACTATTCATTGAAATTATTATTCACAAAAATATTATTCATCTGAACTATTCACTTTTGCATGTATTTTTTTCACTTTTTTGAGTATTTTTCATAAATTGAAAATCACTACAATTCTACTTTCCACATAATTCGCACATGTGATCAAACATGCATGTCAATTTGTATAAATGTACAATAATTGCCAAAATTCTTAACTATTTAGCTAACTACTTATTGTAAAATATCACAGGAGCTACTACCAAACAACTTGTTTAGGGCCACTTCACACACGAGCCAAGAGCCGTGACCGTGAATTGTGAGAGCCCAAAAGAAAGTGTCCAAAGGCCGCCCCAATCCACCTCCAAAATCATGTAGTGTGGTCATGGGTCCTCAAGTGTAGTGTGAAGTCATATGCGACTGGGGCCTCAACCAAATACTATTTCAATTAGTTTTTACCCATGCGGGTCCTCGTACATGATAAAATAAAACAAACCAACAGTTGTGAGCATTTGGAGTGCCATGGTCTCCCGGTTTTGTGTTAGGCCTACCTCCAAGAGGTGGTTTTTGAAAATAGCCCAAGTGACCATGAAACATGATCCATTCGATGCCATGTAGGAGTCCATGTAGACTTTACATCCATCTTGCATTCACATACTCCATTGGTCCTCAAGCATACTGTGAAGCGAACTTGGACAGGCTCCGCCTTTTCCACCAACGAGGGTGCTTGAAGTGTAATGGACACGGGCCCTCAGTCTCGTGTGTGAAGTGGCCCTTAGTGAAAACAAAAATTTGGGGTAGATTGTTTTAAGTAGTGCTTTAACAATCGAAACAATATTAGGCACACTAAATTAGTCAAATCCAAGAGTTTTTCTTTGTACGGATGATCGTTTTGCTGCTTGGATAATTGGGAATAATTTTTAAACTGGTCCGCATACATAGTTACAATCCAGCTGGTCACATTTAGCAACCACTCTCAAATTCTCGTAACCATGCTAATTTGCATACACGACTGTACAAGGCAATGTTGAGATCCCTTCAAAAAGTATTTTTGAGATTCCCAGCTGTGATCGAAATCTCCTCTCTATTTCATAGAAACTTGTCATGTGGTCAACTGCCTCTTGTGCTTTGGCGTTGGCCTGTCGGTCTTCTGTCTCATAAAAAGAAAAGAAAAAAGAAAAAAAGGTATTTATGATATTTCTTACTTTGACAAAGCTCATAGACATGGTAAGCCATGCCCACAATCAATAGCCTTCATACAAATTTAGTAGGTTGGACTAATATATCCTTGGAGCCATTCAAATATTCTATCATTGTCCAAGTTCTAGTTTTTTCATGAACAATTAGGGCCGCTTCACACCTAGAGGCCGGGCCAATTGTCCTTGAGGCTGATTGCATGAAATTTCAGCCCCTTTTGGGTTGGAGGCTGGCCTCAACTACACATTACAATAAGATTATAACGGGGGTCAATTTTCCCATATGTAAAAACCTTAGGGCCAAAAAGCTAGGTTGATTCAATAAATCTAGCATAATCCAACAAATCTAGCATAATCCAACGAATCTGGTTCGTTGAAAAAAATCATATTTTATTTAAAAATATTGATATTTGATATTGGCCCTTCATTTTGGGTGCACCCAATTCAACGAGCTCGGGCCATGTCAGACCATGCATTTTTTGATTAAAAATTTCATACCACCAAATCAGCCCGGCCTCTAGGTGTAAAGGGGTTGGGGCCGATTTCAACCATTTGGCCAATCACAAGTGAGGATTTCAAGCCTCTTACACAACGAATTGGCCCGGCCTCTAGGTGTAAAGCGGCCCTTACATAATGCAACCCTACAATCAAATGCAACTAATAATGGGTTCTAAATTCAAGCTTCTTATGAAAAAAAAAGGTAATAGGGAACATAGTTTTGAAGGTTACAACTCTGCAAGCATCTCTTGAATGACAAAGCTTGTAGATAGGTCTTTTGGTTTGGGTTCAATTGAACAAAACACATAGGGAAGGCTAAATAAGTGTTAGTTTGGGGTCCTATGTGTCACTATTAGGTTAATTGATAGGTTACAATGAGTTTAAAGTAAGAGTTGGGTACCAAATCGGAGGATTCTTACGGGGTAATGTGAAATTAAAAGGGTGGATTACGAAGGTCATTCAATACAGTACATGTTGTGTGCGGGTGTTGTGTTGGGGGAGGGGTCGGGGATGTACCTTGGTGATGAGGAAGGGCGGTGATGTCTTGACAGTTGTTTCATTGTTGTTGAATGTTGGTGTTGCTCAGAATGTGAGGCAGTGGTGGCGGACCTGTGTGCTTGTTGAGTGCGCCTTATAGTGTTGGCTAGAGGCGTGGCTTCGTTCTTCTCTAGGGTGTAGTGTGGGGAGTGTAGACACATGTTGGTATGCTAGGGGAGTAGGATGAGTGCTCAAAACACTGATGTATTGAGTGTTTGTGCAAAAAAATCTCATGCAGTGGGGTTTGGGTTTCTTGGTTCTCGATATGTGTTTCTTTCTTCATATGGTGTTTGTGTGGTTCCTTGATGGTTGCGGTTTGCTTCCGCCATTGTGTAGAGTTGCAATGGTTGTTGCTTCTAAGTGATGGTTCTTGTCTATTATTGTGCGCATGTGGTGTTTAGCCTCATGTTGCTTGATGTCGTTGTTTGTTTTGAACCTCTCCTTGATGTAAATCCAAGGGTGTAGCGAGGCAAGGCTGCACCTAAGAGCAAGGCCACTCATGGCACTAGGCTATGATTCTTTGCCCATGTATGTATCACACATGGAGGCATGTACTTAAAAGTTTGAAATTGATGCTATAGTGTGAAGTCCCGATGTTATGGATAAATATATTGTGATGTGATGTGAAGTTTACCTAGTAAGTGAATAATGACTCTAGAAAATTCACAACATTTTTTTTTAGTGCACAAACACCCTAACATTATTGAATTTCGAGAGTTTGTTTTCTTTCCATGAATAATCACACCTGAGTTGGGCTCCCATTTTCAAATTGAAAATGAGTGGAATCTAAGCATTGTGCATGTTATATTTAAATGCAAGTCTTATTGTTTCCCAAGGGTTCAAACCCCGCATGACAATGTAGAAGGTTTGCATAACCATCAAAGGTCACCAGGTGTTTCTTCAAAGTGAGATGAGGTGTTTCTTCCAATGCTCAAATGTTGTTCGCACAAATACGAAAGTTGTTCCAAAGGTCAAAAGATTACATCCATATGGTTGAAATCTAGTTCAAACATCTTGTCGACAGGGCATAAATCCAAGTATAAATTTTGAAACTAAATATCCATAAAGAATTCATATCAAGGTATTATAGAATTGTGTCCAAAGGCTCAAACTAATCTATGTACAAGATAGTTTGAAGGATAGTAAAAAAACCACAATCATGTGGAGAAATGGTGGCCAAAAGTACTATATATTGCACAAATTCATACACTATGGTTGTATTCTTCACATATTTTACCATATTTGCACCCCGTTTTGACTATTTGCTTTAATCATAGAATCTCATTGGAACAAAAAAGTTGTTTTCTAAAAAATAATCAATAATGAAGATGACAACAACAACAACAACAACAACACTTGCCCATCGGGGCTTTGGTGACCTTTAAAGGTTGATATTGTTAAGGATCTTAGCAAGTCACCTACTCTAAACACTCCAATGTATTAGGTGGCGCAATGGTGTTGGATGACCAAAGATTTGTTGCAACCATGTAAGTTGAAAGGTGACGAACCAACTATAAACATAAGGAAATACACTGATATATGCAATTAGGTGACTTTGCAAATAGGTTGACTCTTTATCTATGCAAATTACTTTGGGGTCAAAACCATGTCAATAAAAACTGATAACTTTGTTTATTCATTCACATAACAACCACAATTTCAAAAAAAATCACGTATTTTGATACTGTGGTAATATGTTATTCAAAAATAGTGTGGAAAGTCAATAAATAAGTGTGGAACAACCTAATTGCACATATCAATGTAGGGTTTTTTTTGCCCGGGACATAGTATAACATGTCGGACAAAAATGGTAAGCCCGTTTTATACTCCGAATGCGGGCGGGGGGCTTGGACAACGTAGAATGATAAGTGCGAGTGGATTTAGGGTTACTCCTTCTATTAAGTTACGTGAGAACCAAATCATGACAAGGTCCGTTGTACTACGGGAACCCGGAGAGGTGAGGTGTCTTTTAAGATGAGCATCTTGTGTGGTGTAGTTCATGATTGAATGATCAAAAGTGGCCACGTAAAGAAATTCTAACTTGCCACAAGGACAATTTTTTTTATTCAATCGGTTGTTTGGATTTCAAGAAAAAAGGAAAGGAAACCAAACACCGGTGTTTTCAACGACGTGGTTTCACAACAAACCGAGGGCCACTTCACACACGAGGCAAGAGCCGTGACCATGAAATTGTGAGAGCCCAAAAGAAAGCGTCCAGAGGCCGTCCTAACACACCTTCAAAATCATGTAGTGTTGTCACGGACCCTCGAGTGTAGTGTGCAATCATATGTGACCGGGCCCTCAACCAAATGCTATTTCAATGAATTTTTATTCACGTGGGCCCCTCACACATGATAAAATAGAATAAACCCACGGTTGTGAGCGTTCGGAGTGTCATGGTCTCCCGGTTTTGTGTTAGACCTACCTCCAAGAGGTAGTTTTTGAAAATAGTCCAAGTGACCATGAAAACGTGATCCATTTGATGCCATGTAGGAATCCATGTAGACTTTACATCCATCTTGCATTCACATACTCCGTTGGTCCCTCAAGCGTAGTGTGAAGCGAACTTGGACCGGCTCTGCCTTTTCCACCAACGAGAGTGCTTGCAGTGTAATGGTCACGGGCTCTCAGTCTCGGTTGTGAAGTGGCCCTGATGCGGAGGTAGAGATGGCATATTTTCATTTGTAGCCTCATGAGTACAGAGTGGAATGTAGCTACAGGACACGGCCGACTATGAGGAAGTGACCAAAGTGACAGGTGGAGGTGTCATTTTGGTCATTTCATGTTAGATGGTCGTGTCATTGAGATACGGCATTTGTACTGCACTAAATATTGTATTTAGTGTCACTTACTATTTGAAGTTACACAATTCTATATATATATATATATACTATTAATGTGTTTTTAAAATCAAGTCCAGAATCACTATATTCGTTAATTTGGGACTTTTTGGGCATTTTGAGACAGTTACAAATATAATAAAACATGGATAAAATCACGCAGATATTGGAGAATGTTGTAAGATGCAAATACTTTGAAGCGGGTGTTCATATCAAGAACCCAATTAAGAACTCATATCAAGATGGTTTCGGTAGGACGACCCAAACATTAGACCATGTTGTTGTGGTCCATATATTAATTTGAGACAAGAGATAGTCTCAAATTAACGAATATAGTGATAGATGTTAATGTTTTATAATGTCCAAACAACCGATTTGACCTTTGTTGGCAAAAAAGGAGATAGACAACAAATAGACATAGCATTGAGTACTTCCAAATAGTAAGTAACACTAATTACAATAAATAGTGTAGTGTTTGCATCTAGTTGATTGTCCTACCGAACACTTGTGAGATGGCTTGGTTGTGCTATACAACATATTTTAAAGGTCAACATATCATGTGTGT